>SZWC01008661.1:51934-69978 GCA_023375785.1 Penium margaritaceum
ACTCTGGAGATGTGTGTGAGTGCGGGGATCGCAGCCAGTCGAAAAGGTGCTCACAGCTCGGCCGTTCTCACTAGGGGTAGTGTCTTGCGGCTGGAGGAGATTGTGACCAGTGGAATTAGAAGTATGCCAAGGCAGGCCCACTCAGCCTGGGAGTTGGAAATGCAAAGAGGATGAGTCTTCTCAAGTGCTCTGAAGCTAGTATTGAATGTATTGCGAAGTTGAGACTATGGGTGTCACGTGAAGAACATGCAAGGTCATGCAAAGGGCCCCACGCGGGGTGTACCATGGCTGTAGAAGAGACTAGAATTGCTTGCTCAAGAGTTGGCTAAAAATAACAAGTCTAGAGGGTTACTCAGTGAGAGCCAACGAGCATGGTGCTGACCGTGCAAGAGGCACATTGATCCCACACCACCACCTGGGGGTCAAGCCTGTTGGAACACTACATGGTGGAAGTTCCAACATGTCTAAACATCTGTTGTGGCTCACTTCTTCCTTTTGAGTGAATCTGAGACTGAGCATAAGCTTTCTCGGTGCCTTGTGCTAGGTGAGCAGGAATTTAGAGACAGTCAATTTTGAGAACGGAATAACGGCATTGTTTTCTTCTTTTTTTAACATGGACATGATCTGAACATTTATAGGGCTCGTCATGAGCTTTCTAATGCGCCAAAGTGCACGCAATTCGGCCAAGCATAGCCTAAGTTCTTCTAGCCAAAACGCGGATCTCACCCACTACCAAAACACCTAACGCACCCATGGTGTCTACACACTATGGCACCATCTGGAAAGCACCTTTGCGGAGGCGCAGATGCATTTGCATGTGATGGAGACATCCTTTGCACTGCTTTGACACACCTCAGTCAATTTTGTGTTGAGTTTGATTATGGGGTTTGGCAGGGTTTGAAACCTGTCCGCAGACCTGCAATCAGAATTTTGACTGTCCCCGATAAACTATACTACTAAGCCGCGGACTCCGAGGCAGGATTTTGGCGAAGTCCCTC
This sequence comes from Penium margaritaceum, assembly GCA_023375785.1. Classification (NCBI taxonomy): domain Eukaryota; kingdom Viridiplantae; phylum Streptophyta; class Zygnematophyceae; order Desmidiales; family Peniaceae; genus Penium; species Penium margaritaceum. The sequence goes on from SZWC01008661.1 coordinate 52,933, forward strand.
AGTAATAACTTGTACTACTGAGTTCCGACAGATTATCTACCGGAGCAACTTGGCTGTCTTCCAAGGTTGATTCGCCAGATGTACTCTTGTTATTCACTGCAGTAGATTTTCTATCGGGAGTAGAATCGCGGCCGACTCCCCGAGCCGTGGTGCACATCCCAAGTTTGGAAGCCCATACCTCCCTCATTACCTTTTCGATTTTGGTGATTCAATTTCCACCAGATTCAGCTACTTGTCAACTTTCATGGACAATCATCCATTTTGGGCTTGGAGCAATCCCAAAGCCACTAGATCCAAATGCAAGGATTTTCATCTATTTGGCGGCTCGTCGGCGCCTCTTGGTGCTGCGCCTGGGCATGTGGAGGGGGAATTTTTTGACAGAACCTGACCTCGCGGTACTAAGTTGAGGATGGCTGCTCATCATGACACATAAACAAATCTGGTCAGGTGGCCTCCTAAGGATTAGCACCCGGCTTGCCTGAAGCAAGAAACTCTCCAAAACTAGACAAGCACAAATATGGAGATTGTCCCAGCATCGTAAAGTGTCTAAGGGCTAGAGCTCCCATGAGCAAGAGTCAACAAAGAGAACCCATCAGGTGACCAAGAGCAGCTTCTTGAGAAGCTATTGTTGCTAGTAGGTCGTGTGTGATCTTTATCCCATGTCTCCCATCACTTGAGGGAAGGTTCAGCACAGTCACCCATTTTAATCTCTCGTACATAGTGTTGTAAGAGGAGGAGCATCTAGAGCAAGAAAACAGGGCAGTACAGGTGTGATGGGTTACAACTTGATCATAGACATCAACACAAATGAAACCCTGAGGTAAAACCTTGGATCCCTGATGTCCTTGGTGTACCACACGCAAGCTAAGGACCCACAGACACGAACACGGCAAAGATCAGCACGATGGCTGACCTAGCGGCTTTGGGATTAAGGACCTAATGAGTGTAGAGGTATCTGTAAGGAAGTTTAGACCTCACTGATGCACGCTACCACTGTTATGAGTAGTGTAGAGCGAGGACTGGTCCGGCCGTTCCACCTCACAATAGAGAGGAGGTGGTTCGCAACCACCCCTTGCTAATGCGAGGGCTGGCCAGTGGCCAGCCACGCGCTGGCCGCCGGCCGGCTCGCGGCCGGCGACCAGTCAAATGACCAGATGGCCGCGCACCGGCAATCCACCAGCCGCCAATCAAGCTGCTGGCTTGATCGGTGGCTGAGAGGCCACAAGGGCCTCCAGGGCGAGGCTTGTGGCCTCGTGCCCCCGCCCTTGCTTGCCATCCTTGCCAGTGAGAGGAACGAGGACAAGGGATAGGCGCGAGGGAGAGAGATGCAAGCAAGCTCTGGATGCCATTCTTTGCACTTCAACGATGACCTAAGTGTAGGAGCTGGGGAGACATAGCCGTTACAGTGGTATCAGAGTATGACAACCTTTGTGACCAAGGGTGCGACAGTTCCAATGGATACAAGAGATGAAAAACACCGGGAGCTATAGTAGTAGCAACAGAAATGCCACAGAGGGGCACGAGCTTCAAACACAACCGTTTTAAGTGCCGTAACTTCCATTAGAAAGCTCTTGAGGAGCTTTACATTTTCTGCCATTTCCTCTAAGCTTCTCCCAATCCCAAGGGGATGATGTAGATTTTTCTTTGATGGGGTGGAGAGTGCCAACCTCCAAAACCATCACTTTCTCCCTCTACTCTAGATGCCCTCCATTATCCTTCAACAAAAAACAAAAGAAAAGTGTTTTCCCCTAAGAGTAGAGAATCTCACGACCTGAGAGCATAAGAAAAATGCGGAAGGAAACACTTGGGGAATCTTTGGAGGCCTCCCCATTGCCATGCGACACAAAGGAGATGTCTTGAAGAATTCGAGAGACGTGCCAAGAGGACTCAAGAGGAGGCCAAGGAAGACCACAAGACAAAGAAAAGAAGACAAGAGAAGTGAGGGAGGAGCATGTGAGGTTGGGGATTCTTAGAGTTGGCCCTCCTTCCCTCCTTCTTATCATAGGAGTGGTGCTCAAGTGTGTGAATCTTCTTTGGCTTATGATTTTCCCTAAAATCCACGTGATTGTGCCAACGGTGGCGGCATAGAAGAATAGTGTTTTTCTACCACGTGATTGCGTTGACCATGGCGGCCTAGAAAGATAGAAAAAAATGTATAATTGCCTTACCAATTGTGAGAGCAAGGTGACTTCGGGAGGGAGTACCTCCTTGAGGTTGTGGGATAACGATCTTTACATTCTAGTTGCACTGGAGACGGAATGGCAAGTACCCGACCGTCCTAGACGAGCAAGGGCAAAGTGGTGACGGCCCCAATGTTTTGGGAGCTGCCGCCATGGGCACGGTTGCCAAATCACAGGCAACCGTACTGCCAAAGGCAACCAGCACCAGACTTGGTGATACCAAGAAGCGTGCGGAAACTGAAAAAGAACTCAACGAGCACGTCGACGTGCACAAGGGAGACTCCCACGTAATGGATGATGCAATTGAGGAGGACCACCCAAGTGTAGACCTCAATGAAGAGCACAAAGCCAATGACAGTGAAGGCGACAAGGATCGTTATCATTGCCATTGTCGTGCGGAAAAATCACATCAATCACTCGAGAAGGGCAAGATGTTTGCCGGATTGCTTGACGCTACCAATAGCAGCGACGCTACCGACATAAACAAAGGCACCAAAAACAACCATACAAGAATTTTCCACGAGTACAAACCGGACGTCATCACAATGAAAGAAATTCACAACAACCGCAGAAGGCTTGTTGAGTTGGTTGCCGAGAAGGTGAGCCAACTCAGGATCACCACCAATGGTAGAGGTGTGGCACCACCTAGAGGAGTGTGGGCGGACCTCCCTTCCCACAATGTGGCCGCAATGGGGTAGACCAATGCCTACGCAAGCGTTGTCGCTGAGGAAAGCCTCCTCTACAAGGTTGGACTTCTAGGAGGCGTGTACACAAACCGTAGCCTCTTGAAGTGGAAAAAAGGTGCACGGACAACATGAGGCCTTTGATGCTATCGTCGACGATCTGACGTCATCATAGTTGAGGTTCGCGTCCGTCAATTTGCTGGCCCACTTTGAACAGAGCATCACGGGCCTTGATGATCGTGATCGCCAGCTACAGCGCCTAGCCTCTCATGAGGCAAGCCGTTGATGCGATGACCTTGACAAAGTGATGCAGAATGTGATCCAAGTATGGATACAAGTGTGACCGCAGCTGGCTGCACGTGCTGATGCCATCGCTAGTGGCAGCAATAACTTACCTACCATGACGACTTTGGGACTAGTCATGAACACTTCCTTCCTCCACAAAGTGGAGATCTTCCGACATAGCTTGAAGCTAATTGATTTGCTGAATCACATGGAGCACGTCCTACATGTTTGCAAGGCATCACTTAGTCACTCGGGCGACCTCGCCACGACGTGACTTGAGGACAGGCTCTTCAAGTACGTGGTCAAGGAGTGGGGCACATAGCAACCACACGTTGAGTAGCAGCCCATGCCGTGGGAGGCCTTCTACGTTATCATGTGTAAGAAGTATATCAAGCATAAGGAGGCACAACATGCCTATGAGAAGATCAAGGACTTGAGGCAGCTAGGTAGCTCGCTCAAGGCCTACTTGAGCTAGTTCACCGCACTCGTGGAGGAAGCCAAAATCTTTACCGAGGGAGATGGGACCTAGACCTTCAAGTACTTGGAGTGCTTGTTGGTGGAGTATCTGCATGATGGTCTGGCCAGGAAGAAGCTGAAGGATAAGAGCAACACTACAATAATTGGCCAAGCTTGGACAAGCTGGAAGACGTTGCGCAAGTATATGAGCAAAGTGTATTTGGAAAACCCAAAGCACTACTCTGATTCACGGCCAAACGCGCATGCATAGTATGGGAGTGACATGCGCATGGACACTACATAGGCTGGTGGGTCACCCGGACAGCGGGGTGGAGCAAAGGACAAGCAACCTACAAACCCTCAAGCCAAGAAGGTTGGTGGATACAAGGTCTTCAACAACAAGCACAGCTGCGATAATGATGAGCTAAAGGTGGTGCGTAAGTTCTGCAACACAGTCTTCGAAGTTGGGCTCTACTACAACTATATGCAGCTTGGCCACTTTAGGGCACAGTTCCCTCAGGATGTTGGTGGTGGACAAGAGGCCGCAACATTGGCCACTGCTGTAACACCTTGTGGGGATGGTGCAGCAAGAGGTCGTTGACAGGGTCGTGCACAGGGCCGCGGTCACGGCAATGGGTCCGGCCATGGTAACGGATAGAGCCATGAGTGATGTTAGTGTGGCCATTTGGAGAAAAAACTGGTGGCAACATCGACAACTGTGCAAGATTTGTGTGATATAGTGATCGAAGAAAATTTCCTCAAAACGATGAGTTCAATCACGTTTGCTGTACCTTTGGTCGACAGTTTTGACCCAGTCAAATCAAATAACTGGAAGGTGACAGCAGAATTCACACATGCCCAGCAGATGTAGACTTGAGTGGGTGAATCATGGGAGCTGCGGTGCTCGTCAAAGGATTCTGTGTTTATGCTAAACTCGGCTTGCTTTCATCAAGCCTGTTCACTCGCAAGAGTGGAGGTAACATGAAAATGCAATTCAAAGGACATCTAATTGGTTATTCCGTAGACGTACTAGCTAACACTTGAGAGAATGACTCTTTCATTTGCCTTGGCTTTACCCGACAGGTAGGCCTCAAGTACGAGCCATCGGATGGCGTAGTTGTCTTTGGTGACAACCATACGATATCCATGATCGGTACCTGTCAAGCAAGAATTTACATTAAAGGTTACACACCTTGAATGTAAATTCAAGGTGTGTAACCTTGAAGGAGTGTCACATTCAAAGTACTCAACCTTGTTTACACTTTTGATGTGGTGCTAAGCGATCCCTGGGTCTGTGAAAACAAGGCTATGATGTGCTTTGAATCGAAGCGCTCGATCCTTTGAAAGGGAAAGTGTTGCTTTACGTTGATTCGAAGTACGGAGTTTTCACCGACTCAACTAAAGGTCCATGCCAGCTTGTGTGCAATGCGGATCAAGAGACATATTTGACAGGGGTGTCGATACTTCTTAGCTCAACTACAGAAAGTGGAGGACGACGTGAAAGAAGACATGCCACAAGAGATCAAATCTCTTTTGGTGGAGTTTTTTAACATATTCCACGACCCACCACCTTGGCTTCCTCCAGAATGGCACATGGGCCATACGATTCCACTGCAACAGGAGGCAACTCCTTTGTTTTGACACGCGTATCACCTTTTTCTAGCGGAAACATGAGAGGCAAAATTCCAAATAAAAGAGTACCTTGCAAAAGTCTGGATCAAGCCAAGCAACTCGTGTACGGTGCGCCAATACTTTTTATGAAAAAAAAGGATAGTGGCTTATGCATGTATGTGGACTACCGTACGTTGAACAAGATGGCGGTGAAAATTTGATTCCCAGTACTACGGATCAAGGACACACTTTGACCAAATCCAAGGGGCAAAAGCATTTTTGTCCTTGGATTTTTCTCAAGGGTACCATCAAATCCACATCAGAGAAGATGATGTATCCAAAAAATCATTTTGAACGCACATAGGAAATTATCAATTCCGAGATCAATGCTTCGGACTAAGGAGCGCCCGGGCAAACTTCCAAGGAGAAATGAACCAAACATTCATCAAGAAACTTGGCTTGGTTGTCTTGGTTTTTGTGGAAAACATCCCAAATCCATGGAAGAGCACATACAACATGTGCGTACAATCCTCGCGATCCTTCGAGGATAAGAATTCTATGTGTAAGTAAGCAAGTGAAATTTTGTACAAGATGAGGTCAAATACCTTGGACACATAGTTGGCAAGGACGGTATCCATGTCGACCCACAAAAGGTCCAAGCGGTGGTGGATTGGTCATGCATAGAAAAATGTTGGACATATTTAGTATTTTTTTGGCCTTGCAAACTATTTTGACTGTTTATACAAGGGTATTTAGCCCTGGTAGCGCTGCTAACCAGGCTCATGCAAAGATAACTGCATTGGGAATAGACATTTGATTGTGAGAACGCCTTTCTCAAATTTAAAAAGCTTCTATCCACATCAAATGTCTTAGCTCTTCCAGATCCATCAGAACTGTGAGAGGTTCGATGCGATGCGTCTGTAGCAAGACTTGGAGCAGTCCTCATGCAAAATGGTCACCCAAGTGCATATGACAGCTGGAAGCTCATCCCTACCGAGATGTGATACACAACTAGGGATCAAGAGCTTCTCGTAGTGGTACAAGCTATCAAGATGTGGCGTTGCTATGTCGAGGCCACTAAAGGGGGTGTGATGTCCGTGACCGACTATAACCCATTGGTGTTTTTTCTAAATGGAAGTGAACCTATGAAGATGACAAGCGCATTGGAGCAAATACCTAAGTCAATTCTCCTTAACACGGGAATATTGGCTAGGACACATCAACGTGGCTGATCCACTAAGCAGACGGCCTGTGGAAATTAAAGCAACCACCGAGGTCATTGGGTGTTTCATGACCATTGCAATAGCAATTATGCAAACACCATATCCCCTTGCATCTCTATAGCAACCACATTGACAGATTATCCACTATAACGGATTTGTAATCAAGATCGGGATGGGATATTGTGTTGATTCTTGGTTCTAAGACTCTCGGAATCTAGACAAGTATGGATTGACGGAAGCTACACGAAAACTCTGGCACAGAGAACAAGTTGTTGTGCCGGAATTGGGAGACCTTCGAGCTAAGATTATCTCCTAGTTCCATGACTCATTGGTTGCAGGTCATTGTGGGACCTCAAAAAACTGGACAAGCACTCTCGGACCACCATTGGTGGCCAAGATGGAGTGTCGATGATCGTAAGTAGTGCATGACATGTGATCCATGTCTTTGGAACAAGGATGATAACAAAAGGCCTGCTTGATTCCTCAAACAACTTCCCATCCTCGGGAATCCATGGGAGTACACCAGCATGAACTTTGTTGCTGGTCTTCTGGACATGGTCCGTGGCCACAATGCAACACTAATGGTTTTGGATCTTCTGAAAAATATGACATAATTCCTTCCTGTAACCATTTATGCAAATGCAGAAGAGACCGCTCGTCCCTTTTTTTAGGGTGTTGTAACGGACTATGGCTTACCGTTGCGCTTTATCTCTGATCGAGATAGAGAATTTGCTAGTAAGTAATGGCAAAAGATGCATGAGTACTGTGGCAGCGAGTTGCAAATGCTAACAACATTTCACCCTGAAAGTGATGGACAAACAAAGCACATGAGTCGTACTCTAGAGTAAATGCTCTGCATGTACGTGGACTCTAAGATGAATGACAGGGACGAGTTCCAAACACCGACAGAGTTTGTGGTGAACAACTTGGTGAACGAGTGTATACAATTCACACCCATTTTGTTGAACAACAATTGGCATCCAGTGGTGCCCTCTTCATTGGTGAAGAGTGGGAGAATAGGAGGATAGGTGCCTTCTTCTCAAGCCTTTGATGAGCACATAGAATCCTTGTTACAGGAGGTAAAGGGTCAACTTCAATCAGCTTGACAATGAAAAAAGGCATATGTCGACAAAGTTTGTCGTGAGATCGCATTTGACATCTGTGACAATCTGCTTAACACTAAGAACCTTTGGTTGAAGTCACCAGAGGCACGAAATCTTCTACCAAAGTGGATTGGGTCATTTTCTATTGTGGTATGCATCTGGCGTGTGGCACACCGATTGGTGCTTCTGCCAAGTATGAACATACATGACGTTTTTCATGTGAGCCTGCTGGCTCCATACACGATAGACAGAACCGTTCAGCCACTGCTTGCAGTCCTTGCTCCCAACGATCAATACGAGGTCCTTCGCCTACTCATACACTGAGTGCGTACACTCTGGTCAAGTGTTGTTAGGGAGTACCTCGTTCATTGGGCCGGTTGTGGACCCGAACATAACTCATGGGAGTCCGAATCTTGGTTATCCACAGGGATATTCAATGAGTACTAGAGGGAGCTTCTAGCTCACACATAATGATGTTTGTAAGGGGACACCATCTGAATATGGAAAAAGTGAACAATATTCCCACAGTTAAGCATTAATCGACATTTTCCACAGGAGGTTGGGGACGCCCAACATGGTTGTTGCACAAACGCTTTGGCCTAAAGGGAGTAGTGGCCAGCCATGCTAACCAACAATCTGCAACTTAGGTCCAAATCCTATGCACGTGTTCATGTCTAGCTGGTCATTTTCTTCCACAATGTTGACGACTCACTATCAGGCACTCTCACTTGTTGGTCATGAATAGGGACTATTCATCACAAATGGGGAGGAATATAGCTCCAGCCTAAAGGGAGGAGGTGGCCAATCATGCTGACCAAAAATCTGCAACTTAGGTCCAAATCCCATGCACGTGTTCATGTTCAGCTAGTCATTTTCTTTCACAATGTTGACAACTCACTATCAGGCACTCTCACTTGTTGGTCATGAATCCGCACTGTTCACAATAAGTGGGGAGGAACATCGTGGGAGGGCCGGTTTGGCCCTCCCACCTAGCAGTAGTGAAGGGGTGGTTTGCAACCACCCCTCGCTAATGCGAGGGCTGGCTGGTGGCCAGCCACGCGCTGGCCACCAGCCGGCTGGCGGCCAGCCTGCTAGATGGGCAGCTGCTGGTCAGATGACCGGCCGGCCACCCACCGACAAGCCACCAGCTGCCGAACAAGCTAGTGTCTTGATCGGCGGCGGAGAGGCCATGAGGGAAACAAGGGCAAGGCTCATGGCCTTGTGCCCTCGCCCTTGCTCGTCCTCCTCACCAGCAAGAGTGAGCGAGGAAGACAGATAGGCGCAAGAAAAAAGACACGACGGATAGGATCTCCATCTGAAGCATCGGCACCATCAGTTGCATCATTTGCATATACAACATCAGTTGTATTGACAGTATCAGCTGCATTCACAGAATCAGCTGCATCTATTGATTCTTCACCTGTCAGGGATCATGTAGTAGCTAGTAGATTTACTACTTTGACATCCGAGATCATAGCGGGAGACTTTCCTATCTGCGATAAGGACAAGAGAGTCCGTTCACTTCATTGAGATGTGATGATCCATTCACACGTGTGCGAGATGCCCTGTTGAGGAGGACAAGATTGGTTCTCTTATCAATGAGTAGCAGCTTTATGTGGCTGTTATCTGAGAGAATTTTTCTAGCAACCCTCCCACACCAGAGGGTGCACCTGATCACCTCTTTACTAGGGGCATGCAGAGGAGTGACTACATTCACATCTCTAGGGTGTGTGATATGCGGGATGCAAAAGAGTGGTTGCACACAATACAACATTCTTTGGTCAAGCGGCTTATTGAGGGTTATAGCAGACACGACATGGATATTCTTGAAGCCAGTTCCATCGCAGCCTCACAAAGTGCCTCACATGATGGGGATGCTGAGGCATGGAGTGCTGGAAGTATCCAGGACAACTGCGAGACATCCTACAACTCACCCCCATCCTTCTCCTTCTTACCCAGACCATCCCTCTCTTCTTCTGAGCTTGACACAACTCCTACCCAAGGGCTGGAAACATCTCTACTGTCTCCAATTGACCGACCGGCTTAGGAGGGGGACCTCTGGATGTGAAGTTCCAGGGAAAACGGCACCTTCACTTACTCAGCTTCAAGCAGTAGAGATGGAAGCAGAGGTGCTGTATTGAGTGGCAGATGTCTTGTCCACTACCTACAGTGAGATGTTGGTTAGGCTCGAGGATGTTGAGTTTGAGATTCGTGTAGTCACGAAGAAGGATCATGCTATGATGCGTGAGTGAGAATCTCTTCTATAGGGTGACATGGCTGCAACGAGGGATTACCTACCCATATGTGAGTTTTTTTTTAGTTGTGATTTCAGCTGTGAGATCTACATGGATTGATTGAGATTCATCCCTACCGTCCAGTCCAGGAGCACCATCTTCTTTGTCCGTACAACTCCTAAATCAGGTGAGGGTGATGTAGAGGATTCTGCCCATTGAGACATTTGGCAGCTACCAGATGTGAGATGTTCGGCCTCACATTCCTCTACCAGTCCTGAAGAATTTGGCAACATATTCTCCACTCTTGCACCCCTTGAGTCCAATGATGGTGACACCAAGGACCCTGCTAGCTGGGATCTCTGTTAGTCTCCAAGTATCCGAGATGAGACTTGCTGACTCTTCTCTTCATACCTTGGAGCTGGTGAATGACAGATGTTAGGCATTGCATGGGTGAGTTGTGAAAATGTTAGCCATTGGAGTCACATCTCCCCTTCTCAGGTGACATTCTCACATATTTAGCTTTTGTTAGGTATAATTTTCATTCAGTTTTCCTTTTGAGGGTTGTTTGAGTCAAGGGGATACATCGTGATCTCGACAGGCAACAGGTCCGTGGCCTTTTGCATACAAGGGGAGTTGATTCATTCTGGCATAGAGGTCTTGAGGTCGCTATTCCCAGGACCCTCTCATCAAGAGGGAGCGTGTATATCTCCTCAATTAGTGCATTTCTAACAGCTCTTGGATCCCACACGGTGAGTGTTGGTGTGTGGGCTTAAAATTGTCTGACTGTCAGATAGTCTTGCGCAATGAGTACTTCTCAAATTTCCCCGTTGATTCTCTAGCAGTTGCATGTCTTCTCCATGTTACAACTGTTACATTCAGGCTACCTAGTTCATCCATGCATGGCTGAATAGTTGATACCCCAGCACTCAATGGTCTGTATCAGTGCTCCAGCAAACCCCACAACGTTTGGACACATACTATGCCTGACAGGCAGTGCATTTTCCCCATGTTCAAGAACCGGGTAAGCAGTGATATGAAACGGTACCTTGGAAGACCCAGCTTTGGTTGTCCGTGCCAGTAACTGATGGTTTGCATATGGCCAAGACTCCGACATCTGGTGACATGTTTTGGTATCCTAGGTGGTCAAAACAACCAGGCTTTCTTTTACCAGTGGGGTTAGCATGCGGCCGTGGAGTTTGGATGTGTTTCAGGCTTATCTTGTGTTTTCTTGACGGTCAAGACTCAGGCACTCAGTGACCTGTCCCTGTGTCTTTGGATACCTGTCTCATTTGGTATCATGTTATGCAATGCGTATAGTGCCATTCTGTACATTTTGGTGTGGTAGGCATGGTGGTGTAGATGCTAGAAACTACTAGGCTAGACCATGTGTTCAAGCATGAGATTATGAGGGCGGAGCAAACATGGTACCATGGAATGGAGCAATCAACCTTAGATAAGAACATGATTGAGAGTTCAAAAAGTGAGTGCATCGAGTCACAGGCTAGTGAGGTAATGGGGGCCAGTTGACCGGGCCACCCATGCAAAGAGATCGCGTGGAGCCCAGAAGCCACCCCAGGATCAAACTAGACCAGTCTCTAATGAGCCATTAGTGGTTTCTCACACGCTGTGTGGTCCTGTGGTCCCATAGGATCAGGAACCCGGCCTCACCAAGAAATAACCTGCTTTAGCATACATGAAAAAAAAATCAGTCAACCACATCGACCACGAGTGTATGTGGGTGCATGCACTTTACCATGCATTTCTCATGATTTTGCTGGGAATAAACCAAGCAAGTTATGATGATCAAAATTATTGAGCTCTCCATCACATCCTGTCTGGATACAACAGCTACCACTCTTGCACGTAGTTGAGACGCCAGTGATTCACAATCCCTTGAGGTATGGTTTATGGAGAGTTCTTTACACACCAGTTTCTTAGTGTGTCCCTGTGGTATGTGATTTTGTCCAATATGAATCATTTGTTCCCTCTTGGTGCATTATTCTGTCCTAATTGGAATGGTGGACCCCCACCCCTATGGAAGTGGATCCGGTTCATTGAGGTATTTTATGATGGGTAATGTGCCCGTTCTCCATAAAAAAAGAATTACAGTGATCACGCACTCATGCATGATATTGTCTTACATTGGACCTCTGAGCCCCACTCTTACGAAGGGATCTAGTACGTGGGACTAGTGCATGAGGGCAGTGTGCTCGGTTCCCATAAAAAATCACACTGATCATGCACTCACTGTGTGATTTTGTCTTATATGGAACTTTGGATCCCTACTCCTAAAGTGGGAGGGGTCCAATACGTGAGTACATGTATGAGGGTAGTGTGCTTGTTCTCCACACAGAAGTACATAGATCACACATCCAATGCCTGAATTTTTCGTTTATGGATCATTAACCCCCACTCTAGTGGGAGATCCAGTGCATGGGGTTATTGTATGAGGACAGTACGCTCGTTCTCCATACAAAAGACATAGATCATGTTCTCAGTGCATGATTTTGTCTTATGTGGAACCTTAGATCTCATTCCTATGGAGGATCTAGTGTGTGGCGGTAGTGTATGAGGATAGTGCGCTTGTTTTCTGGAAAAAGGGAAAAAAAAAAAACAATCCTGACATATCAAGTGTCTAATATTGTCTTATATGGAACATATGAACCCCAATCCTAAAGGGAGGTCGAGTACATGGAGCTCATGAATAAAGACAGTGCCCTCATTATCCAAACAAAAACACACTGATCACGTACTCACTGCATGATTTTTTCTCGTATTGGATGACCCCCACCCCCATGGGTGGGTGTCCAGTGCATGGGGCTAGTGCATGAGGGCAGTGCACTAGTTTCCCATACAACAATACACCGGTCATGCACTCAGTGCATGATTTCTTCATACAAGCAACGTTGGATCCCCATCCCTATGGAGGGGTTCCAGTGCATGGGGGTTTTGTGTGAGGACAATGTGATCGTTCTCCATTCAAAAACACACTGATTAGGCACTGAGTGCGTGATTGTGTCTCATATGAAGTNGCATGGGGCTAGTGCATGAGGGCAGTGCACTAGTTTCCCATACAACAATACACCGGTCATGCACTCAGTGCATGATTTCTTCATACAAGCAACGTTGGATCCCCATCCCTATGGAGGGGTTCCAGTGCATGGGGGTTTTGTGTGAGGACAATGTGATCGTTCTCCATTCAAAAACACACTGATTAGGCACTGATTGCGTGATTGTGTCTCACATGAAGTATTTGACCTCCACTCCTTTTGGGAGGTCCAGTGCGCAGGGCTAGTACATAAGGAGTGTGCGCTTGTTCTCCAGAAAAAATTACACTGATTACGCACTCAGTGCGTGATTTTTTCTCATGTGGAACCTAAGACCTCCATTCCTATGGGGGGGTCCGGTGTGTGGGGGTAGTGTATGTGGGCAGTGTGCTTGTTTCTTATACAAGAAACACACTGATCATGCACTAGATGTGCCATTTTGTCTCTTTTTAAAAATTGGACCTCCACTAAAAGAGGGGGTCCAGTGCGCGGCCACGTTGTCTTGATGTCCTGATGTGGTCAAACCATTATGGTCGCAGCACCGCAGGCCACAGCGATGCGGTAGCAATGTGGCGAATGGGGAAAAATCTCACTTCGCCCATACTCCGTGCACGAGGATGCCCACACTGACCGGATCACGTGGGCAGCCACCGCATCCTCGACTTCTGAGGAAAATTCATGGGGGCCACGTGCACACCCTCGATCAGACCATTAAGCCTGTCAATGGGGTTTGAATGATTTGCACGTCAAATTCTAAATGCCTATGATTTCTCACACTGTTTAAGATAGGGTGGTGTATAAAACAGTGTTCGTTAGGTGACATGGCAATAACCCAGGTCAATGTTCTCTGACATGGCTGCTTCGGTGGACATGGAGAGGCTGTAGAATATCCTCATGCACATGTGGTACCGTTTTTCAACACTGAGGTGTCCACACTGGCAAGCCAGAATCACCTAACCTGTTTTGGTGACAGATACAGGCGTGCATGGCCATCATTCTATCCGAACAAATTGGGCGATGTCCATTGACCGCATACTGCTTTAGTCAGGGAGGAGGGATACATCAGGAAGTGCATGTCCTTCCTGTCTGCGTGTCCAGTTGATTCTGTCTCCTCCATCCACTGATTCCTGGACTGTTCAACGCCGATGCACTTTGACCTGAGCTCGCTGTGCTTCCACCATCGTCTTGCACGATGGTACAAGCGTGTTGTGCAATTCGTGCACCTTGCCAGCCGCACAATGTTGTACTACTATCTGTTGAAGTCTAACAATCAGCACACGCAGGCAATGAGGGCTCGCCTAGCACTTAGTTAGTCAATGCATTGGCACCATTCCTCCTAGGAGAGCAACTACACTCTCGACCACTCGAAGGGGCTCTTCCTCTGCCTCTGCTGCCAGCTCACAACGGTTCATTGTCCCAGAGTTCCCACCTCCACCATGTAGCCGTCTCCATGGAAACATGCTCACTTTGACCCTCTCACACCACTGAAAACCAGTGCCACTTCCTCTAAGTGGCCTGGCTTCTTCTGTGGCTCTTGTGGTATTACTCTCACCGATACTTGCGACCGCATAAAAGGGCATTTTGGGGGAGACCAATGGCAACATAGGATGCTGTGAGCGTCCGCCACCTCTAGCGCAGGATGCTCTAGGAATGCAACAAGCACCATGTCCCCCAAACAACTGAAAGCCCGTCGATTTCCACCTCTTCAATGGCCTCCGCAATTCTTGGGGCACGACGGCAAAGCCTGTTCCATGGGCTTCACTATTTGAGTCACAACAGCGGAAAGAGGCGCTTGAACATGCAGGGATACCTTTCGCGATTGATGAAGACTTGTATGGGGTCGCTGGAGCTTCTGGGGTGCCTTCCACAGTCGATGGACCTGACGGCCAGCAGTAGCAAGATTTACTTCTTCGCGTGTAGGATCTGCTTCAATAGCAGCTGTAACAGCAACAAGTAGAGCACCTACAACAGCAGCATCAGGAGCAGCGTGTTGACGCCAACACCCTGGAAAGTAGGGTACAAACCTCCATGCATAACCACTGTGAGAACGCCATAAATGCCTCTTGCCAGGAGGCTATCGTGGAACTTATGGTGTGCGGGGCGTTGCCAATCTCCTTCACCCGTCACTCGCTTCTCATCATATTCGTAAGCAAGGCAAGGAGCACCAACGTCTCCTTCACGCTGCCGTCTCGGACAACTGTGGTGCAGAGAATCCTGCCAAGGATTGATGAGAAGTTGGAGGTCGAGGACGCTCCACTGAAGTAGGGGTTTGGCTACCTACGCTGCCACTGTCGTAGTCAACGAGTGGTGCAACCAGCAGCAGTGTCCAATCTACAACGCCATGTCAGTCAATGCCAAAGGCGCATGCCACATCTTCTCCCATGATGCCAGTGGACAGGTCCGCAACGCCCAACACATGGCCAACATGTTCGAGGAGGCAATCCATGCAGTTGACGAGCGGCATGTGGTGTCGGTTTTGTGAGACAATGCAGCTGTGAGTAAGAAGGTGTTTGACAAATTGAAGCAAGAGTATCTTCGTGTGCTGTGGCAGGGCTGCTCCGCCCACAACTTGGACCAGTGCATGAAATACATCTGCAAGAGTGAATGGGGTGCAGGGGTCATCTCCAAGGCCGAGAAGGCCGTTGCTTACTTCCACAAGAACGACCTCTCCCGGACCTGCCTGAAGCAGCAGAGCAGCGGCAACGTTCTCTTGCCTCGTTGTGATACCAGGTTTGCCTCAGAACACACCATGCTCCACCGGCTCTGTAACACGCGGCCGTTTTTGTTGAAGCTGGTAAACAACTCGGCATGGAAGGACATGGGGGGGCATTGTGATAGCGCCTTCAAAGATTGCAAGATGGTTGTGCGCAAGCTCATAAGGCGCCTTTGTATTCTGGCAGGTTCGCCTGCTCCGACACTTGCTGGCCCCCTTTGTCAAGTGCCTCCGGATTGCTGACTACCCAGGTGGATAGGCAGGTGAAGCCGTAAGGCTTGCTTGACTGCATTGTTGATGTGTCAAAATGAAGGCACTTACAAAGAAGCGTTGTAGGAAGCCCGCAAAGATTGCAGAGATACACGTCAAGCATGCTATGGACAGGTTGAAGAGTCGGTGGACCACGGACATGTCTTGCTCTCTCTATGCTGCTGCCCGTTGTGTCCATCCAGGACGCTTTGGAAATGATTTGAGAGGTGATGTGACCATGGTGCAAGAATGGACGCAAGTGGTGGAAGCCTTGGTACCAGATGCCAAGCATGTAGAGTTGCAGGAGTTGGAGGCTTTCCAGCTTGGTCGAGTGACCACGGAGGTCATACTGATCATAACGAAGAAGCTGAGCCATAAGGCACGGCTGGCCGTTGGCGGGGTGGTCACTGGAACGCTCCACGCCTAAGAATGGGCCTCCCTTCACCTGGCGAATTTCCCAGTGCTGCGCCAGCTAGCCATCAAGCTGTTGTCCCAGCCATGTGTGTCCTCGGATTACGAGAGGGCCTTCTCCACCCACGAGCTCATACACACAGCACGCCGCAACAGGCTGTCTGTGGAGAAATTGGAGATGCTGGTGAGGTGCAATGTCCGCCTCCACCGACTATACAATCGGAGTGCCCGGAGCTGCAAGAACAAATGGATGGAGGTTGACGATTCTGACAGTGAGGAAGATGGAGAGATCGTGGAAGTTGTGGCCAAGGATGACGCTCATGCTGTAGAAGAAAAGGAAAGCAAGGAGGAGATAGAAGAAGAGGCACAGGTGCATGCTGATAGGGAGGAGGAGGAGGAAGGAGGACTGGCCGAGAATGAACAGCGGAAGCAAAAAGAGGCAGTTGACCACAGAAAGCAGATGACTTGCCATCCTTTGTGCATCCCATCAAGTGCAGGGCCGATGTGGATTGGGATGACGAAGTGAACCAGAAACAACAGTTCCACAATGTAGCAAGAGGGAATGCTGAGGATGCAGGGGATGAGGAGGGTATGGATGAAGGAGGAGGCATGGATGAGGGAGATGGAGGGAAGGGTGAGGAAGAGGATACTGGAGAAGGGCATGGTGAGGGGGATGATGAAGGTGGAGAAGGACAAGGTGAGGGAGAGGGGGTTGGATCAGACAGTGGAGCACCATGTGATGCTGGAGATGGTTCTGCACCAACTGATGCTTCTGGAAGCAATAGAGCTGTTAGCAGCATGAACAAGGCTTCTGGAAGCAGCAAGGTGGCAGGCAAAAGCAAGGCTGCAAG
>SZWC01008661.1:73255-84326 GCA_023375785.1 Penium margaritaceum
ATGGCTTGAGGGTAGCATGGAACTCATGTGCAACAAGTGCATACCCACTGCTGAGATGGGATGGAAAACACTGGTAGCAAGTCCAAGTGCATCAAGTCCAATGGATCTGGCAAGGGGCCCAACAACAAAGGATGCACTTGAGCATGTAAGACACTAAGAGGGCTGAGAGATTGACTCCAAACGGGGAGAATGAAGCCTTTCATCACACGTATATGACTCTGGGTTGGCAACAGTGTCATGTGACTCAAGATATGACACTGGGATGTCAACATGCTCAGTCTTTTAAGACACAGAATGACTCTGGAGATCATATGGCAGAATGTTTAGAGACCGGCAATGACTGAGGAGAGGAAACAGTCAAATTGTTGGACGACGAGGACATACGGGGAGATTCATTGTCAGGGGAGGTGAGCAGTGTGGACTTCCACACTGCTGATTTCCCTTTTTTTTCTTTTCTTTACTCTTTTGTTTTCCTTTCTCTCATCCTTTCCTGCACGTGGTTGAGACCGCGGAATTCGTGCATTTTTCCCATTGCCCGGGGAGACAGTGCATCCCATTTTCACCCCCATCATCATTGGTTGAGACCCTCACAGGTGGGAGTCTTAACCGGTTTGGTGGGAGACCACCATCGTCATGTCCTTGACGGTTCCGACACCCGGTTGGGCTTTCGTTCAAGCCTCTTTGGTGGTGGTTGTACCCCACCCAGGGTGGTTTTGGTTTCCGCCACCGTACTACCCTATAATCTGTGGGCTGCCTTCGTCATCCTACACCCCTCCGTCGTGGCTCCAGTCCGCAGCTCCATCTCTCTCCAAACCGCCAGCTCATTCCTTTTTCTAGCTTCCACACGGTCTGGACACATTTGCACCGGCCTTTACATTCCCTTCTCATCTTCAGCCTCCGGATGCCCACTCCGGGGTGAGTTTGACTATCGAGTCCGGAAGTCCCCATCATTCATAAGATGGAGCCATTCGGAAAGCGTCAAATGATGGAGTTGTGTTGTCCATAAAGTGAATTCAGCGCTAGCAATTGTTCACCCTTCCTGTTTTCCTTGTTGTGACTTCAGGTCATGCTGCATTCTCTCCTCTCCTTGCTTGCACCGCCATGCAATGTCATTTGACCACTATGCCTTGTGTATAGAGTGGTTTCTTGATCATTGATTCCAGAGCCACTCATCACATGATGTCGTCTCGTGCCACATTTTTCACATTGGAGCCTTTTGGTGATGCACACTTTTTCTGCACTGGTTTTTCGCAGATGTTGCCAGCTCAGGGCATTGATGTTGTGCGTCTTGTTACTCGGTCACATGATGTCTTCTTGCATGATTTCCTCTTTTTTCCTGCACTTGAGGTCAGCTTGCTATTTTTCACTGCCTTGGATGATCAAGGCATGGAATCTGTCCATCCTAATCTTTTTGGTCTGTGTTGGCATTGTGTCACTACAGTCATCTGTCCATCCTATTCTTTTTGGTCTGTGTTGTGACAAATTATATCGTGTGCCCTTGTTCGCATCATCGCCCGCCTCCACTGCAACAGCGCATGTGCATGTTTTCCTTTGCTTCCCCTGCACACACACGTTTTCTCCATTGCCACCCAGATCACATGCAAAAAGCCACCATCCATAGCCTCTTGCATCATTAGCCTACTGTTGGTCTTGTCCCTGGCACATTCCCTGTGCCATGTACTGTTGACTGCCTTGATTGCGTATAAGGCAAGCGGCATCACCTGTCCTTTCCTTCGTCTGACTCCCACACGCTGCATCCCCTTGCCCTTGTCCATGTGGACGTCATGGGCCCTCTCCTTGATGAATTTCTGGGGGTTTTTCTTTCAGTAAGACTTGTGTCATACGGATGACTTCTGTTGCATTTGTTAAACATTTGCCCTTTGCCAGAAAAGCAACTTTGGACCCATGATCGAGTCTTGGCCTGTCCAGGCTGAGCATGCTTGCCAGCATAAGCTATAAGCATTCCACTCCGATCATGGTGGGGAGTTCATGGATCCCACGGCCCATTTCCTCTATTCTGAAGGGGTGCATGTGGAGCTCTCTACTCCTTACATACCACAAAACAATGGAGTGTAGAAACGTTGGAACTACACTCTTGCTGATGGTGCTTGCACCCTTCTTGTTGAGTCTGGCCTCCCTCCACTGTTTTCCTTTAAGGCCATATCCTCCATGAGGTGGATTTGGAACCGTGCTCCCCACGGTATGTTGCCTTGTCATGTCACACCCTTCGAGCGGTGGTATGGCCGTCATGCTGACCTTCGCCTCCCTCATGAATGGGGCGGTGTTGTCTACATTTGGCTCCTTTATGACCAACGCGATGACTAGTTGTCTCCTCGAGGTCCTCTCTGCCCTTTCCTTGGTGTCTCCTCTCAGTTCAAGGCCTGGCTCTTGTGGAACCCCAAGCGTGGTTGGGTTGTTGAATCTCATGATGCTCTCTTCTTTGAGAGCAACCTCTCTCACGACATTGCTTGTTCTATCCCGTCGCTTGCACCCTTCTCTCTTTCAGGAGGAGATGGCATATGTGGGGTGTTCTTTGGTACTGGTTGTACTCCATACACCACTATGTCATCTCTTGTAGTGTTTACGTCATCGCTGGTGTTATCTGCGGTCACGTCTACATTGTTGCTAGTGTTGTTTTCTTTCGCATCTGCGCTGTCATGGACATTATCTCGTGTCGTGTCTGCATTTTCCCCTGTGTCACAAAAGCCACTCGCACCCACGCAACCCCCGATCTTCTCTCCATTCATTTGCACGCCAAGTGGTTGTCTGAGATCGTTGCCGTCTGCACCTCACTACGCCCTACCTACGATTTTTACAGCCTCTGCTAGTCCCTCTGGGCCATTTCCAGCAGTTTGTCTACTCCGTGGTGGTGTCGTTGACCCCACACAGCCTACTCCTGTCTCAAGTCCTGATACTCTTGGTCTGGCGATGGGTGTGGTGCAGCCTAATGTTGTGCTTGGATATTCTCTCATCGCAGATGAGTTCCACCAAGCCATTGCGGGAGCTGGGTCTACTCATTCTTAGCCATGTTCCTCAATCCCTACCACACTCATTGCAAGTGCCACCACAACACTGATTACTTAACCAAACACAGTGCAACAAGCACACTCCGTTGTAGATGCATCCTATGCGCCAGGAACTCGCTGCAATCGAGGCTCATGGGGCTAATGAGAAGGTGAAGCTCCCGCCCGCACATAAGATAACATCATCTGGTTAGGTGTTTCGAACGAAAGAGAGGCCCAATGGCTCACTGGAATGTTGAAAGGTCCATCTCAAAGCCAAGAGATTCTCCTAAGTGCCTGGTGTGGGCTTTAATGCCACCTTGGCCCCTTTTGGAAATTACACCACTGGAAAGGTGTTGTAGAGTCAGGTGGCCCAGGATGGTTGGTAGTCCCACCAGATGGATGTCAACAATCTTGAGGAACACATATACCTCGTCCAGCCTCCGAGGGTTTGAGCACGGCAAAAACAAAGTCTCGCACCTCCAAAAGGCCTTGTATGGTATGAAGCTATCCCCACATTATTGGAACCTCAAGATTTTTGCTACCTTAGAGCGGTATAGGTATCACCACATCATAGTGGACGCAGCTGTATTTGTGAGTGCCTCCTCTGTATCCTTCGTCGTTGTCCTGGTCTATGTGAACGACCTCTTGATTGCGTCCCCTGGCCCGTAGGCTGTCCCGGCTGTGAAGTATCTCCTCCAGTATCTATACATAATAAAGGATCTTGGTCCAGCTTGTGTCTTCTTGGGAATGGGGATTGAACATGATCACCTTCATCGCACACTACATGTGAATGAGGCTGGTTACGTAAGGACGTTGGGGGAATGTTTTGCTAACCTATTGGCCACACTCCCCTCTACATCTATGCCTATGACACTCACTGGGCAAAGGCTTCTCACGTCAGTAAACCCAGATCATTTGTGGGGATTCTATCGATGTCACGACGTACCCCTGAGGCATTGGCTCCATGGTGTTCCTTCGGACCACAACGTGGGAAAAAGTTGCCTTTGCTGTGAATTTCTTGTCATAGTTCCCACACCATCCGCATCAGCTCCATCTGTAGGATGCTCTTAGCGTTGTGTGGTGTGTCGTGTCCAGCCCATGCCTGGGCCTGTGCTTTCGCGCGCAGCCATCTGTTGTTGTTGATGGAAACACGGATAGCGATCGGGTTTATGATTGCGATGCACGCAGCCGGTCTGGCTATATGTTCCTCGCTGGTGGTGTAGCTGTCTCGTGCAAGAGTGGCAAGTAGGGTTGTGTAGCGTGGAGCTCGACTGAAGCTGAAATACGTCGCATTGGGGGCTAAGGTCAATGAGAGCATCTCATTGTGCCGTCTCATGAAGTAGTTGCGCCAGCCAATCCGCTGTATCACCATGCGCTGCAACAATGAGAGCACGCACCGCATAGCAGAGCATGGTGGCATGTGTCACACATGCACAAAGCACATCAACATTGAGCATCACTTTGTATGCAAGCACATTTCATGTGGAAATTTCTCTATTGTGGGCATTGACACGTTGCAGCACCGTACAGATCTCCTCACCAAAACGTTATGCAATGGCAAGTTCATGTTTGTGGTTTGCAACATTGGGCTTGTTGTATATGCTCCTACTCCTATTTGATTTGTACCCCACTCTTGCTTCTTCTTCTCTCATTTAGCGGTTTCTGTATGACCTTGTCTTGTACCCCTTGCCGTGCGCTAATGTTTCCATTGTTTTGTGACCCTTGCTTGCTTGTGGTGACTGGCGTCTATGAGTCATGGGGGAGTGTTGGTGTATGAGTCATGGTGACTTCTGGACTTGTTGCCACGGCTCGCCAGTATGCCGAGACACTTGACGGCTACTTTGACAGCGTCAGTACCAGCCATGTAGGTAATGGTGGGTTGCCGGATGGAGCCTCCTTACATGCTAGTGATGTGCATGCCAGTGCCATGGTGGCAGCAATATCGAGGAGATAGAAACCTTGTGAAAAGTGACGAGAGTCAAGAACAACCAGGAGTAACAAGCAAGCGAGGTGATAGCATCCGGTCGACATAGCCACCCATGCAAAGCCCTCGACAGGGGGCCCGACCGCAAGCCCGGGGTCGAACCAAACTGGTCAGCGATATGCCACCGTGGTTTCTCACACTTCATTCTAACCAAGAGTGTGGCTTTGTAGGATCAACAAGCCGGTGCGAAACACAAACACACCTATCTTGGCATGCATATCAATACAAAGATGACCACATTGACCATGAGTGTATGTGGATGCATGTCTCCCTGGATGTGACTCTCCAATGTTTGCCGAGCAAATGCAATCACACCATGCTGAAACAAGTAATTCTACTCTAAGGCACAAGTGAGCATGATGTAGCTTGCGCTAATCTTGCACCCTACTGAGACGCCTAGGATGCATAGTTCACCATGTGTGCACCTTGAGCTTTACGTCAGTTTAGTCACTTGCAATGGTGGTGTGTGTATGTGGGCAAAGTCAAGAGGTCACTTACGTGTCATACAGTCACAACGAACAAGCCGGCGTGCCCTCACGTGCTCTCCAGGATTTTCTCTGTGACCACCTCCCGGGATCCATTTTCTCAGCGACGCTATCCTTCTTCCTTTATGATCCAGTTATACAAAGTTTCTATTTTTGCACCTCGTGCTTCTTTTGGTTTGTCATGTGGATAACCAATGAGCCCATATGATTGTCGAGTTCTTTTATGCTGCTGTTCAGGACCTTGCTGCCGGGGTAGTCCATTTTTTGGCCAGTTAGCTGGACTTGTGTGCCTATTTGTGCGTGTGTTAGACTTTACATGCACACTTGTCTCTATATACTTAACTTCAATGTTTTATCGTCACCGCTTCTCACTCTTCAATCCATTGTATATTGTGCAATGTACACTATTGCATTGAATGCTACTATGAGGGTTTATCCATTCCCTCGCGTATCCCGGATGGGCAATGATGCAAGGCTCTGTTGTGATGTGAGTCGTATCTATCTGTTTGTACACCTTACTGTGACCACTCGGCCGTGTCCATGCTCGTGCAGATCCCTGATGCGGACCCGCTTGCATCGGAGCACCGACAGGTGGTAGCTCCACCAACCAGCAGGTGCCAGACAGTTGCTACAACGTCCCGGTTGCTTGCCAGGGTGCTCTGCAGTTTTTCTGTAGACGTCAATTTTTCTCGATGGACTGGCTCTCGAGCCTGATTTGCATTTTTTTTTCTTTCTACCAATCGATGTTGTACTTGTGCGTGTGACCAATCATAGCATTCAGCTTGAGACTCTGCATCTCTAGGTTCAGACAGTGTTGCGTTTGGATACTTGTAAGCAGAGTTACGGGCAAAATAGTGGATTTGTGCCGGTTTTTGGACAAACTGATAATGTCGAGTGCGTCACCTGTCGTGCGCCGCGGCAGCTATTTATGCTGTGTGCTTGTCAGTTGTCATTCATCTCTACACCGATAAGCTATTGAAGCTTAGAAGACTTTGCACGTCTCCCTAGTCTGATCCTTGTTGTTTCTTGCACTTGCTTGGTTGCTAGTGCGCGTGCTGACTGAACAGTGTCGCCACATCAGCAGCAACAAGATTAGGCAGCAACTGAGCAATTTCTCATGGTATCAGAGCAGCAAGACCTCTCTTGCTGAGCTGCGCCACAGAGACGCAGCACCGACAGCAACAGTGAGAGTCACCGCCGCCGCCATATTCTGCGACCCGTTGCAGTTGTTTTCAGTAGTGACACTACCATGCAATCCCCTCCACCTCACCGGGTGAGCTGTGGTAGTTACCAGCTTTAGCAGCCAAGCCGATCAGCAGCAGCAGCAGCACTGGATGGCAGCAGCAGCCACGTCTGGTTGCTCATATGTCCAAACAAACAGAGGGAGAATGATCTCGCGATAGTGGCTGCGAGCAGGTGCAGCGCGCAACGACAACAGCAGCTTGCAGCAGCCGCGGCGTCAGTAGCCGCGAGCAGCAACAATAGCACAGCAGTGGCGTCAGAAGCAGCAGCAACAGCGCAACAGCAGTGGCCGTGGCCATAGCAGCAGCAGCAACCCTCCACAACATTGTTGCTGAGAAATAGTGCTGCCCTACTGTGCAGAAGCTGCGTCACACGACGCAAAAGCTGCCCAGGGCTATGCAACCCTTACACAACAGCGAGCAAGGGATAACACAATCACCTCCACCAATCACGCAAAGTCCGCATAACTTAAAAAAAAAGACCAAAAACCGCTTGCGTAAAATACACCAGCGTAGAAAAATGCCAATGCTTTTTTGCTAGCATGAAAAACACTAACGTCATCATCAGCTATGCTGACATCAACATTTTCGAGATCAGAATGTCAACCCATCTAAAAGTTTCAAATCCTTAAGAAACACTGTTGGTTTCCTATTCAGAGCGCTTTGACTTTTGACCCCATATTGAGCACTATGACGTCGCCAGTGCGTGACATGGGAAAGGGGCTAGGAGACCCCTCCTCTTCCTCCTCTTCAGGCATTATGAGTCGACGGTTACAGTCACTCACGATCGACGAGCTTCATTGATCGCACGACAAGATGTGCCTGTAGCAGCATCGGCAGTCTGATGCCTTACAAAAGACCATGGAGTTATTGTGGGGTCGTTCAAGGGCCTCCCAGCAGCCACCATGAGGACCATCTGAAGCTGCACCATCCGTTCAGTTGTCTACATCCTACACAACACCGCGGCCTCAGTTCCCCTCGTCACATATTCACACCTTAGATGAGGAGGAGATAGAGGATGACATGCAAGAAACACAATATTCATGTCCTTGAGGAGTGCATCCATGAGCTACGTTTGGGGTTGCAGCCCCTCACTCTGTGACCTTCTCGCTGTCAGGATCAGGCACGTCGTTCAACAGCGTTCACTTTTGGAGGCATCTCCCTCACTGGTTGGCTCCCTATACCCCGTCCACCATCTCCAAAGCCTCAGGTCACCCTCCCCACGGAGCAGCGACTGAAGGAATTTGAGACACCTCCACCTCGTCATGATAGTGATGAGGGTTTCGATTATTGTGAGACCTTGTTTCAGGTGTGTGCTGATCCTGAGGGCGGATGGTCTTACTACCACAGCCAGTACCATGTTGAAATAGTATGCACCTTGTCCACTGCCTAGCTGGCTAGCTACACATACAGACAAGGCATGCACTGCTTTATGGAGTATGTCCCCTTGGTCTGTTCTGAGATGGGCCAGGAATGCACTGCCCATAATGGGTATGTCCCCTGTGCCTCATCATAGGAACCATACCTTTTTGGCTTGGTTGATTAGGCACCGGAGTCTCAAAACAGAGGTCGCGAGTTCTAACCCCGCGACGGCCGCAATTTTCTTTGTGGCCAAAACTGGGACAGGAAGCTTCTAGGAAGCTTACTAGAGCCTGCCTTGAGGATGACACTTGGCGGTCTAAGGACGCGCCAAGTAGGAATGTAGGTTGAGGTTGGCTCCAGTGGAGCCACTACAAGCAGAAGCTTTAGCAAAGCTCTGCAAGTATAAAAGCATGTACCTTGCATGCATCCATTTACAGTTCTTGCCTTTGAGACTCCTCACAGAGTGTCCAACCAAAGGTAGACACTAAAGACCAACATGCGGACTTCGTGAGGTTGCAAACCAAACGAACCTAAAGTGTGGATCCCTCGTTCGAGGGTGATATGTTATCTTGGTTGCAATACCAAGAGCGGTTGGCGGCCTCCCATGTCGGGACCCGTTTTCTAGACCGTTGCTATCCGGCGCATTGACAAAGGGTCATGGTCCCACACTTCTGGTTCTAAGGCACGCTTCCAAGACCGACTAGCGCGTGGTCTTGCAGGGCGCACAGGTACAACAGGGACACGACCATCGGACGGCTCCATCTTCTCCATCGGCTCCATCGGCTTCTTCAGGTAGGGTGCGCGTACGTGGTGGACTAGGGGACGAGGAATCGCTCTGTCCATGTTGGACAAGACCCTCGAGCCCCAACGGGATTAAGCTCTACCCCTTTTTAGAAGGTGGTACGACCCCGAGTCCGTTCTCTCACGACGGCACCATCGCCTTAGGCGATCATCGGCGGGAGGGGTATGCAACGGAANGCCTTGAGGCGGGTATGTCCAAATTCACGGGGACAGGTTTTCCCTTGTGGAAATGGCAGTTTGAGATTGTCATGAACGTGCTTGGCTACCCCGACATCCTAAAAGGGACCGAGATAGCACCAGCCGATGCGACCGTGACGACGCATGCGGCTGACCTTGCAGCATGGACGATGAAGAACAACATGGCTCTCGCCATTCTTGTGACGTCCATCAACGAGACTCAACACTCCCACATCACAGGATGCACGTTGGCTGCCGAGGCATATGCAAAACGCGCACGCGTGCATCAATCAAATGCCCTAGCAAACCGACTCTTCATCTTCCAACGGTTGATATCGATGAGGGTGAGCGAAGGAGAATCGATACCCGCATTTTTGCAGTCATTCGACAACGTGCTGTAAGAGGTCCACCAAATGGAATGGAATCTCGACTCCAACATGCGTGCCATGATCCTTCTAATGGCGTTGCCAGAAAGCTGGGGGTCCTTGATCACCGTATTTGGCGGTTGGAAGGAGGCAGATCTGACGTACGAGGCTGTCGCCGAACACGTCCGCAACGAGTCCATGCGACGCACTGGCGCCGAGGCAAACATCTCAGCCTATGCCTCTCGCTTCGGTGGACAAAGTGCAAGCTCTCGCTCCAGTCAAGGCAACAGCGGAAGCGGTGGCGGTGGAGGGAAAGGCAATGGTGGCGGGAAGAGTTCCAAGAAGCCCGGCAACTGTCACAACTGTGGCAAGNTGTGGCAAGGCTGGGCACTGGGCTAGGGACTGCCGTAGTCCCAAGAAAGAAGGCGGGAACAAAGGTGGAAAGGAGAAGAAGGAGCTCACCAACATGATGGCTAGGGGGTTGCCCATGAAGGGCGCAGCGATCCTTAGGCCCGGGGCATTCGCCCTTGACTCGGGCACCAACCACCACTCATCAAAAGAGAAGGGTGGATTTGTCTCCATGGCCAAATCTGTCATGCGCATCAACTGTGCAAACGGTGGCGTCGTCCAAGCCATGAGCAAAGGGGACAAGGTGATCACGTTCAACGTGAATGGTGCGGAGAAGGCAGTCAACCTTCAAAAGGTGGTGTACATGCCCTCCTTCGCAGCCAACTTGCTGTCCGTCTAACAAATCACCGACAACAAAATGACAGTGGTGTTCACCAACAAGGAAGCGGTGGCCCTAAAAAACGAGGACATCCAGATTTTGTACACCAAAGACGACCTCATGCTTCAATTTCGAAGAGTCGACGGCCTCTACGTGCTTCAAACCAAAGTCACCAAGGCGTCGGATGAGGGACTCACATGTGCCACCAAGACAGTGGCACCGGAGCCGAAGGATGCACCACTAGCGACCGCTGCGGCCGCCACATCAACCAAGGACACAGATGCTGAGCTGTGGCACCGGCGATTTGGCCACGTGGCCAACAGCACGCTGCAAAAGATGTAAGAGCAAGAGGTAGTCTGCGGAATGGAAGGGTGCACTATGAAGCATGGCGAAGGGTGTACATTGTGTGAACCATGCCTCCAAGCGAAGGCAAAGAAGAAGCCGTTTGGGAGAGGAGGTCAACGAGCGGAGCACGTCTTGGAACTGATACACAGTGACGTGTGTGGACCCTTCCGCACACCGTCTAACGGAGGAAGCAAGTACTTCCTGACCTTCATTGACGACCACAGCCGCAAGTTGTGGATCTACTTCCTCAAAACAAAGGGAGAGGTCAAGGAGAAGCTCCTCGAGTTCGTCGCCATGGTGGAGCGGCAAACGTCCAAGAAGGTGAAGGCGCTCCGAAGTGACAACGGGGGTGAGTACGAGGCATGCAAGCCTTGGCTCAAGCATCATGGCATCCGCCACGAGCAAACCACCCCTTACAACCCCCAAAGCAACGGCGTTGCCGAGAGGATGAACCAGACCCTACTCGGCATGGTGCGAAGCATGCTCTTCGACGCCAAGCTCCCACCTCGCTTTTGGGCTGAAGCAGCAACAACGGCTTGCTACCTCTTGAACCTCACACCAGCGACCGCCTTGCGGAAG
>SZWC01008661.1:84362-99523 GCA_023375785.1 Penium margaritaceum
CCACAGCCGCAAGTTGTGGATCCACTTTCTCAAAACAAAGGGAGAGGTCAAGGAGAAGCTCCTCGAGTTCGTCGCCATGGTGGAGCGGCAAACGTCCAAGAAGGTGAAGGCGCTCCGAAGTGACAACGGGGGTGAGTACGAGGCATGCAAGCCTTGGCTCAAGCATCATGGCATCCGCCACGAGCAAACCACCCCTTACAACCCCCAAAGCAACGGCGTTGCCGAGAGGATGAACCAGACCCTACTCGGCATGGTGCGAAGCATGCTCTTCGACGCCAAGCTCCCACCTCGCTTTTGGGCTGAAGCAGCAACAACGGCTTGCTACCTCTTGAACCTCACACCAGCGACCGCCTTGCGGAAGTGTGGAAAGGAGTAGGACAAGCAGCTGAAGACCCCACAGGAAGCATGGTCGGGAAAGAAATCCAACGCATCTCATCTGAAGGTGTTCGGGTCAACTGCATGGGTGAAGATCCAGTCGGGAGAAGGTGGAGGCAAACTCGACGCACGCTCCAAGAAGTGCATCATGGTTGGGTACGACACGACACACAAAGCCTATCGGCTTTGGGACCAGACAGCAGGCAAGCTCCTGAGGAGCCGCGACGTCGTATTCGACGAACGCACCCTTGGAAAGGGAGAGCTGCAGGACCCGACCCTCACTCCCAAAGCGGGAGAGTGGATAGTGTTGCTTGAGTCTGGAGACCAAGCACCCGACAACTGGCTCGCCTTACCAGCAGGCGGTGGGAATGGGAGAGTGGCTGCGGAAGATGATACAGCATCTGACATGGACGCGGATACCGAGGCGTCCAAGGCTTCCGAATCTGACTTGGAGTCTGACGACTCTTCTAACGACGACAACGACGACAAACCACCACCTGTGGAAGCACCAGCACCAAAGCAAGAAGCGGCACCACTACCCCGGCGCAGTTTGCGACCAAAGAGAGCACCTTTGCGGTATGAGGATGATTGGACCGGCCTTAGCTGGTCGTGCATGGCTCTGGGAGAGCCATCCACAGTGGCTGAGGCCATGAATGGCCCAGATGCGGCCAAGTGGAAGGAGGCAGTGGATANCGAGACGTTCACGCCCGTCGTGACCTTTGCCTCCATCCGCTCTCTCCTTGGCATTGCTGCCGCAAAGAACTTGGAGATACACCAGATGGACGTCAGGACAGCTTTCCTTTATGGGAAGCTTGACAAGGAAGTGCTGATGGAGGTGCCCGAAGGAGTCGAAGCACCCAAGGGCAAGGTGTGCAAGTTGGTGAAAGCGCTCTACGAGCTGAAACAGGCCCCAAGGATGTGGTACAAAGAGATGGACGGTTTCATGATCGGCCTCTCCTTCGCGCATTGCCAAAATGACCCGAGCATGTACGTGCGCGATGATGGGAGAGGGCTGATGCTAGTTGCGCTGTACGTGGATGATCTGATCATCTGCTCGTCTTCGGTCGAGCTGCTGGATGGGCTGAAGTCTGACCTCAGCAAAAGGTTCAAGATGAAGGACATGGGTCCTCTCGAGTACTACCTCGGGATTGCCATCCACCGCAACCGAGCAGCAGGCACCATCGAACTCAACCAAACCAAATACATTGGTGAGGTGCTGAAGCGCTACCACATGGAAGACTGCAAACCTGTCAGCACCCCAATGACGACCGACACAAAGCTGAAGGCCTCCATGTCGCCAAGCAACGAAGCAGAACAAAGGGAGATGCAAGACATCCCCTACCAGTCCGCCGTGGGTAGCATCATGTACGCCATGGTAGGGACTCGTCCGGACATCGACTATGCTGTGGGACAAGTGAGCAGATTCGTGGCCAACCCTGGGCCACAACATTGGCAGGCATTCAAGCGCATCTTGCGCTACCTGCAAAAGACACGTCACATGGGCCTCGTCCTTGAAAGCCAAGAAGGAACAGACCCCTTTCGTCTGAAGTGCTACACCGACGCTGGCTGGGGAGGAAATCTTGACGACAGGAAATCCACCTCTGGATACGTGTGCATCTTGAATGGCGCTGCCATCTCATGGGCCAGCAGGAAGCAGGATTGTGTTTCCGTATCCACGGTTGAGGCAGAGTACGTTGCTTTGTCTGAGGTGTGCAAGGAGACTCAATGGCTGTGCAGCCTGCTTGGCGAAATGACACTGCCACAGAAGGATGCCACGATCGTACACGTGGACAACATGAGCACCATCTCGATGACTGAAGATGAGATCATCTCCCGGAGAACAAAGCACATCGACATACGTTACCACTACTCGCATGACCTGGTCATGAAGAATGTGGTGGACTTATAGCACTGCGGAACAAAGAGCATGCTTGCTGACTGCATGACCAAGCCGCTGGACAGCAACTTACATTATGCAGGCATTCGTGGCTTCGGCATGAGGAGTGCGGCAGAGGAAGGGTGAGCTCCAAGGCATTGATGGAGCCAAGCAAGGGACAAATGGACAGAGGTGCAAGGGAGAGATTTGTTGAAATAGTATGCACCTTGTCCACTGCCTAGCTGGCTAGCTACACATACAGACAAGGCATGCACTGCTCTATGGAGTATGTCCCCTTGGTCTGTTCTGAGATGGGCCAGGAATGCACTGCCCATAATGGGTATGTCCCCTGTGGCTCATCATAGGAACCATACCTTTTTGGCTTGGTTGATTAGGCACCGGAGTCTCAAACCAGAGGTCGCGGGTTCAAACCCCGCGACGGCCGCAATTCTCTTTGTGGCCAAAACTGGGACAGGAAGCTTCTAGGAAGCTTACTAGAGCCTGCCTTGAGGATGACACTTGGCGGTCTAAGGACGCGCCAAGTAGGAATGTAGGNTGAGGTTGGCTCCAGTGGAGCCACTACAAGCAGAAGCTTTAGCAAAGCTCTGCAAGTATAAAAGCATGTACCTTGCATGCATCCATTTACAGTTCTTGCCTTTGAGACTCCTCACAGAGTGTCCAACCAAAGGTAGACACTAAAGACCAACATGCGGACTTCGTGAGGTTGCAAACCAAACGAACCTAAAGTGTGGATCCCTCGTTCGAGGGTGATATGTTATCCTGGTTGCAATACCAAGAGCGGTTGGCGGCCTCCCATGTCGGGACCCGTTTTCTAGACCGTTGCTATCTGGCGCATTGACATACCATACCCGCGATGCTCACCAGGTCCACACAACAGCAAGAGCGATGCGAACTATCCTTTACACCATGCCTTGTGAGACTGTGGTCAACTTCCGTCCCTTTGAAGGTGAGACCAAGACCGAGATTCGAGCAGACCCGCACTAGGGCTGGGAACTAGCCGTGACACATCTCGCTGCAGAGACCCATGCCACACGAGCAGCCCGACTACGTGAGTTTCAATTCCTCTGGCAGTGTCCCACGGAGCTTGTAGCTGACTACAGGAGGCCCGCGATGCGCCTTTACACAGGCCTTGGGACCGGTGGCAGGATGCAATTGTGGGCACTCGACACCATGATGATGGGGGTGCACCTGGACCACGTGAAGCTCTTTATGGGCTTCGACCGTGTGGCTCTCTCTGAGTTTTCAGAGTCACTACAGCTACTTCCTTGGACTCATCGCTACTTGCTCTAGGCCACATCGGCTCATGAGGCTGCCATCGCCCATCGACAAAGTCCACTAGTTGTAACAGTGACTGCGACTCCTGTGTCCTACGCCTCTGTCCCAGCTCACCAGTCCCACCTCCACCGCGACCTCCTCCTCCTCCTCTACCTTGAGCAGCCACACTTAGGGCATTGCAACGATCGCACAGGGGAAGAAGGAGAAGAAGTGACGCGTTGAGGGACGGATACAGCAGCAGTAGTCGGCAAGTAGTGGTAGTGGACGTTCTGTTCACTACTACAACTATGGAGGCGCTCACCGCTACATGGAGTTTAAGCAGCCTCTTGAATGGAATTGGATCATGCGCAACCTCAAGGTGGCACACGTGTAGCGGATTTCCTTGAGTGACACAAGGATGGGGCGCGCCGCGACCACGAGTATAGGAAACAGATTCGTTTCATTAGGCGGGAGCGGTGGACCCTTGGTATTGCACGATCGAGGAGCCTCGTTAACTGCTGGCGCTTCGTACCCAAGGAGGTGTGAGTGTGTTGTCATAGTCAAGTAGTCCCAAGAAATCTTGTTTTACTGCGTCTGTTTCCCATGATGATGGTTGTGGTGGAGCTCAGTTGGCTTTCAAGGAATCACGAGCTCGGTCGGTAGTGTCTGTATGGATCTGACACTGCCGACTGGCTTGACAAGTCAGAGATTTGTGCTGTTCCTCGTTGTCCTGATTCCTCCGCTAAGCGTCAAGTAGAGGCATAGTCATCTGTGGCATGTTGCTCAGTGTCCAAGACTGGTTGTGAGCCGAGTGGCACCCGGATCATTGACTCTGGTGCCACCCATCACATGACTTGTCATTGTAGTGACTTTGTTGTGCTAGATCCCGTTGTGTCCATTCAGTCCGTTTGCACAAGTTCTGGTCAGTCGTTGCTTGTGGAAGGAGTTGGGGTTGTGCGGTTTGATGGTCCGTCTCGCATCTTGTACATTTTTATGTGCTTTTTTTCCCTGCTCTTGAGCTCAACCTGCTCTCTATTTGTGCATGCACCAAGATGGGTCTCACTGTTGAGCACTCTGCTCATTCAGCCAAAGTGACTGCTCTTGACACATGTGTCGACGTGCTTCGTGCCTTTGTTGTTGATGACCTCTATCATGTGTCTTATTGCATTCCCTCTGTTTCTTCTATCCCACTATTTTCTGTGCATGTTTGCCACTGGTGTTCTTTCCCCTAAGCACTAGCGCTTGCTGCATCGTTGCATCTGCCATGTGAGCTCGGACACTGTGTCCAAGCTCATTCGAACTCAGCCAGCCCTCGATCTTGATGTTCCTTCCTTTGGGAAGCTGCCCGAGATTGAGTTTTTTTTTGTGCCCAGGGTAAGATGCATCGCTCCTCCTGCCCTGACTCCTTTTCCTGGGCACTGTGCCCACTAGAGTTGGTCCACTCGGACCTTCTCGGCCCTCTCCTGGTTGAGTCCCTCTCTGATCGGGGTTGATATGTTCTCATTCTGACCGATGAATTCACCTCGATGCGGTGGGTTTACAGCCTCCACCACAAGAGTGATGCTGCATTGGCAGTCCGCCTGTGGCTTGTGATGGCTGAGCGTCAGTCTTGTCACACTCTGCACACATTTCGCTCGGAACTTGGTGGTGATTTATCATGAAAGATGGATCTACTTTACAGAGCACGGTATTCTTTTTCAGTTCTTTGTCCCTGCTATGCCACAATAGAATAGTGTGTCTGAGCGTTGGAACCGCACCATGGAGGATGCACTTCGTGTTATGTGGCTGAGTACCGTCTTCCACAGTTCTTTGCCTTTAAGGACTTCTCCTACATCATGTGGGTCTGGAACCGCTTGCCGCATGGTCCGCTTCCAGACCATGTCACGCCTTACCAGTTGTGGTTTGGCCATCGTGTTGATCTCCATCTCACCCACGTTTGGGGGTCCCTCACCTGCGTGTGGTACACCGAGGACCAACAGGGGTCCAAGGTCTCACCATGAGGACGCATGTGTACCTTTCTCGGCATCTCCCCACGGTCAAAGGCCTGGCGCTTTTGGGACCATGCTCGCCATCACTTTCTCGAGTCTTTAGATGCTCTCTTTTTTTCAGCTCTCACCTACTGTGACTTGTCTAGCATTCGGTCGCTAAGCGCCGACCACGTTCCTACTTGTGTGGCCTCCCAACGGATGGGGGAGTCTAATCCTGTGGATGGGTCCGTCCGGGCCTCCTCACCTACGGTCCGGTCTCAGGCTGGTGACGATCCGCCCATCGTGGCTGTGGGTCCAGTAGCCTCATTTGTCCCCTTTGGCACACCTGATCCCGTGCAGGTGTCAGGCACCTGTAGCACAACTGATCCTGTACCAGTGTCAGTCCCTTCTAGCACACCTGATCCTGTGCCGGTGTCAGGCCCCTCTAGCACACCTCATCTCGTATAAGCGTCAGTCCCCTCTGGCAAACCTGATCCCGTGGTGGTGTCAGACTCCTCTCGCACACCTGATCCCGTACGAGCGACGGTCCCCTCTGGCACACTTGATCCTGTACGAGCGAAGGTCCCCTATGGAACACCTGATCCCGTGCCATTTTCAGTCCCCTTTGCGACACCCACTCCACCGCATTCACCTATTTCCCCTGCGGCTCTTGCACAACAACCTTTTGTGTAGCTTGAGGTGAGCGCTTCAACTTCAGGCTGCTCCCGCTACTCTCGATGGTCGTCTCCGACCACTGGCCTCTAGAGCTTAGCGGACTGCTGACTCAGAGCCTAGACGCCCAACTCCTAGTGTTCAGAGTGGTGAGCCTGGCACAAAGGCCCTTGGCTTGAATGCTAAGGCAGACTACACTGAGGTGCATCCAGCATATCTTGTCAGCCACGAGTCGGCCTCCCGAGAGTTCTCGGTCGCTTGCGATGCCGCAGCCGACCTTCTGGTGGTCAGACCGAGTTTGGAGGCGTGTTTCTTGGCCACCCCAAGCTCTCCCTTGACGATGCCTGATCCAGGCACGTTGAAGGAGGCACTCTCAGCATAGGATGCAGACTTGTGTGTTGCTTGTGAGGATGAGCTGAGAGTTATCCGTGAGCACGGTGTCTATGAGCTTGTCGACCTCCCGCCTGGGCGGAAGACTGTACGAGCCAACTATGCCTTTCGCAAGGGGTGAAGCCTAATGGCACACGGGATTGCTACAAGGTTCTCTTGATAGCCAAGGGGTTCTTGTAGGCAGAGGGGGTTGATTTCACTAACACCTTCCTACCCGTTGGCCGCATGACCACTGCTCGCACTATGTTGAGGGTTGATGCTCACCATGACTGGGAGCTGTACCAAATGGAAGGGAATAATGTATTCCTCTATGGCACCGTAGAGGAGGAGATGTACATGGTCCAACCACCTACATTTGTGGTTGGTGACAAGGTCTAGCGCTTGCGCAAGGCCTTGTATGGCCTGAAATAGTCACCGAGGTGCTGAAACTTAGAGATCATTGACAAACTGACACGTGCCGGTTACATGCACAGTGACGCAAACTTGTCCCTCTTTCACATATGGAAAACTGAGAGCTTCACCGCCATCTTGGTCTATGTGGACGACCTCCTGATCGTGTCTCCTTCGATGGAGGCCATGAAGGAGGCCAAGGCTATCCTTCAGGCTGCCTACAGGATGAAGGATCTTGGTCCCGAACTATGTTTCTTGGGATGGAGATTGTGCATGATCCTTAGCAACAAACACTCTTGTTGCATCATGCACGTTACGCATGCGTTGTGTGGGAGCGGTTTGTTGACCTCCTTGGTGTAGTTCCCATAGCCTAGAACCCCATCACACCTGACGTGCAGGATGCTCTGAAGGTGGATGGTCCAGTAGAGCTGGGGGAGACAGTGGATGTGACCTTGTATTTGCACCTGATCGGTTCTTTGATGTACTTGGCCACTACCACACGACCTGACATTGCCTTTGCCGTCAACCTCCTTGCACACTTTTCATAGTGTCCTCGAGCAAGAGCCCTTCACACGGCTGTGCGAGTGGTGCGGTACGTGGTGTCCACACCGTATCTCAGACTCTGCTTTCGATGATAGTGCTTAGTGGTAGTTGACGACTACACAAACAGTTACTGAGTGTGGATTCCTCATGGGCACAATCGGACAAGCTACGTGTTCCTGCTTGGTGGCACCGCAATGTCGTGGCACAGAGGAAAGCAGGATTGTATTGCACGTAACTCATCAGAGGCCAAGTATGTTTCTCGAGGGACTTGGACTGCTGAAGCGATGTGGCTGTAGCGATGTTTTCTTAGTTGCATCAGTCTGTGCCTTGCGTCGTTTTGTGCTGTGACACTCTGGTGTGTTGCATGTACACACAAAGCACAAAAAGTTGAGCATCATTTTGTTCATGATCTTGTGGACCGACAGGTGATCTCCATCATCTGGGCCAGCATGGACAGATAGCGCGCTAACGTCTTGACCAAGGCACTTGCGCACGGAAAGTTCATGGTGGCTTTTCGTTCTGTCGGGCTTCACCCCTTGCCTGAGAGTGGTTGAGAATGGGGTTTGTGAGCATGGACTGTTCAGCATCTTGTTGTGTACCTGTGTCAGTTTTGCACATGTATGGACATGCGTACCATCAGGTCATGTGGGGAGTGTTGTGATGTGAGTCGTCTCCGTCTCTTTTAACAAACTATGATCACTCGGCCGTGTCCATGCTTGTGCAGATCTTTAATGCGGACCTAGCTGGCGCTCGAGTACCAATGGGTGGTGGCTCCACCTGTTGATGTGTGGGCTTTGGCCTGACACCCTTTTGAGGACAACGAGGTTGCTTGGGGTGTGGCACGATGCTATGGTCAAGGTTATGCTCGTCGAGACCCGCGCACCTTGTGAGTTCTACCGATGTGACAAGGAGACCCATTGCCCCCGTGTGTTCCGTATGATCCATGTATGGTGTGGTCGAGATCCCAACACTCGGAGACATTCTTCATGGTCATGAGGAGACTGTGTTTCTCTGTCGCTCTTGCATGATGTTTGACATGTAGGTGTATGATTGACTTCTTGCATGGTCGAGACCCTGGGCACTTGGTGGGATGTGCCATTGTGACGAGGAGACCATGTGCTATGGTATGCTTGATCGGTGCTTACCATGATTGGTTGCCTGAGCCATCCTTCCCTGCCTTCGCTCAAACATCGTTATGGTGACAGTTGTGTTTGCCAGGGGGAGTGTTGGTGTGTGTGGCTTCCACCTGTCACGAGCAACGGCTAGGAGGGCAGCGGTACAAGAGAGCGCTACGACATGATCCCTGACATGGGCCCAGGAGGTACCGGCACGTTAGCAGGCGGTGGACCACCAACTCGGAGCTAACCGAAGACTGCCCAAGCGTACGGGATGCTGTCTGGGACCTTTTGCAGTTTTTTTACAGCCTGTAGGATTTAATAGGTGGACTGACCGTGGGCTTGATTTGCATGTTTTGCATTGTGTATCCACAATTTGATGCCGGATGCATGCATGTAACCAGTCATAGCATCCGGCCTGAGATCCTGCACGTTGAGGTTCAAACGGCGTAGCTATCTGAATTGTCTATGCAGAGTTACGGCCAAAACAGAGTTTTTAGGTTGATTTTAGGATAGACCTTGCACTGCCGTGTGCGACACCCGCCGTGTGCTGGGCAGATGTTTATGTTGTGGACCTGACATTTGTTAAATCTCTCTGCGTTTTTATTCAATTTGAGCTTCGTGACACTCTGTACGTGTCCCTATCCAGAGCCTTGCAGTTTCGTGCATGAATTGTGGTTGTTATCACACAATGACTCAGCGCTGACGCTTAGTTAAGTAGCAAGCGGTTAGGAAGGCTCAAGGAAGTTTCTCATGGTATCAGATTTAACGAGCC
The DNA here is from genome assembly GCA_023375785.1 of Penium margaritaceum. Taxonomy (NCBI): domain Eukaryota; kingdom Viridiplantae; phylum Streptophyta; class Zygnematophyceae; order Desmidiales; family Peniaceae; genus Penium; species Penium margaritaceum. Next base: position 93,741 of record SZWC01008661.1, read on the forward strand.
ACAGCTTGTGGTGCTATGCAGCAGATATGTAGCATCAGCAATAGAAATGTGAGGCACAGCTACTGCAGCAATGCTGGGAGTGTTCATCGCATTATGCTCCACACTCTGAGGAGTGCTCGTGCCACCTGTTGGAACTGGAGGAGAGAGGGAGTCTTACAGCAGCAATCCTGTGGGACTGAAAGGGCATCCGTTGTGCTGAAGAATGGTTTTTGAATCACTCAAAATGATGGAATACATAATTATCTAGAGCTTGGGTAAATCAGTCCTCTCACAAGCCACACCACTTAACCATGGAGGCTAAGGCTCACACACTAGAGTCCACAATTTCACACGAGAGAGGAAATCAACCTAGCAATCAGGCTGACTAGTCACGCACAACCTAGAGAGCTAGAAAATGCTCTCATGGCACACTCCTATTGGTCACATAACCCACAATCCCATGGAGAATCGCCATGTGTCCATGGCTAGCACACAAGCATCTCACCTCACCTAAAAAGTAAGGAGAGGTACCTTTTTCCGAGTCAACACACTCTGACAAGGCAATCCTAAGACCAAGGACCTTTTTGGATGTTACTCCCATCAGGTCTTGACCCTGGACCTCTTGCCTTTTTCTGTTCTCAGGCTAAGGTATGGAGCCGTCACCCATGGTCACCCAGACACCGGCGGTCGATGACCTCGGAAATTCCGAAAACTCATCTCTCTCAATCCGACCATAGGTGCGACCTGGTTTTTCCAATGGTGAAGTTGAACTGACAATCGGAGCAAGCATCTAGTAGTTTCCTGGAACTTGCTCCTGTGGACCTGAAACTAAGCCGGATGGCTCATTTTCCAACACCGCCACGGTGTGAGGAGCCACACTAGCAACAGCCAAGGTTACATCAGGAATCAACTGACGAGGTCGGCGCCCACAACAGCCACGGCAGCCACCGTCACTGCACTAGCCGCAGGGATCACCGATAGAGAATGGTGAGAAGGTACGGCAGCGGCAGCCACGACAGCAGCAACTGCAGAAGTAGGGCAGCAGTCACTGCAGACACACTCGCAGCCACACTTGCAGCACACACAGCAGCAACAGCCGCTAGCAACAGCTAACAACTGCTAGCAGCAGTGAACAATAACATCTAGCAGCAACAACAGCAGTAGGCGGCAACTGTAGCAGGCGGCAGCAATAAGTAGTAGCAGCAGCAGTAGCAAGCGGCAGCAGTAGCAGGCGGTTGCAATCAGCACCAGCACACGGTAGCAAGCAACACCAGCACGCGGTAGCAAGAAAAATTAGCAGTAGCAAGCAGCAAGCAACAAACAACAATAACAGGCATTAGCGAGCAGCAGCAGGTGGCAACGAGCAGTAATAGCAGAAGGTGGCAACGAGCAGTAATAGCAGAAGGTGGCAACGAGCAGCAGTAGTAGCACTAGCGAGCAGCGAATAGCGAGCAGCAGTAGAGCAGTAGCAGCACACGCAGCCGCTATGTGCAGTAGTGTTGTAGCGCTGCTCCTCAGCATAGTAGCACACAACTGTTGCAACAAGAGCACCAGCAGCAATGTAATTGTTGTAGGAGGTGCATGCGTAAGCATAGCAGCCGTAGGAGTAGCTATAGATACCCTCGTCTTTGTTGCAGCAGCTGCCCTTGTCGTCGTTACAGCAACAAGAAGCTACACGGTAGCAAGAAGCTACACGGTAGCTTCTTACTACAACGGGGTTTTCCGAAAGGGGGATGTCTTTCAAGGAGCTCACCCACGGGCGAGCTCACATATCGGCAAGCTCGCCAAGTGAGCTAGCTCAATGAGCTGGCTCGAGGCAAGGCTCGAGCCTACAAGCATAAGAAAAGGAGGGGGAGAGGACACAGGGGGGGTCCTCGAGTGGGGCACCCCAGAACAATCCCAAAAGGGGCACCAAAAGAAGAAGGTGGCACCAAAAGAAGAAGAAAAAATTAAACAAAACAAGAAAAGGAGAGAGAGGAGAGGGGGGTGCTCGAATGGGGCATTCGAATAAGACCCCGAGAAGAGGTACCCCACTCACACCGAGCGTTCGGTGAACAAAGAAAAGTGAGTTTTTTTTAATTTAGTGTGGATTGAAGCCACCACCGTCAGCTGACGACGGAAACCGCTGTAGAAGTAGCCCCCGCGGGAGTCGCATTAATAGCAACAACAGTGAAGGTGGCTTGAGGCCACAACAGTCGGCTGACGATGGCACCCGGTGCAGCATCAACGCCATCGCGATCAAGTGTGCGGGAATGTCGCCCACACTAAGCCCTCGACATGACCTGTGCAATGTGATCGTGGACGTGGCCAGCGCCATGGTCTGCGCCTGAGCCTCAGCTGTAGCAGCCGCCACAAGCAAAGTGGTCAATGCATTCGTCGCACGTGCCCCACTTGTCTTCAGGGTTTCCGTGCTACTACTGTTGAGATAGGCAGTATGGCTGGTGCCAGTGCAAACAGTGCCTTCCTTGGTGGCATCCCCCTTGGGTACGATCCTCCCCACCTCCTCGTTTGGTGGATACGTCACTACGTGATGCCACAGGGCTTCTATGTGGAGATATGGCCGCCCTACACATAGAGGTCCGGAACCTCAAGCGCATAGTCATACAGCTCCTTGACCACGTTGTCAATGCGCCGGATAGCAACGGTCTAGAAAACGGGTCCCGACATGGGAGGCCGCCAACCGCTCTTGGTATTGCAACCAAGATAACATATCACCCTCGAACGAGGGATCCACACTTTAGGTTCGTTTGGTTTGCAACCTCACGAAGTCCGCATGTTGGTCTTTAGTGTCTACCTTTGGTTGGACACTCTATGAGGAGTCTCAAAGGCAAGAACTGTAAATGGATGCATGCAAGGTACAGGCTTTTGTACTTGCAGAGCTTTGCTAAAGCTTCTGCTTGTAGTGGCTCCACTGGAGCCAACCTCAACCTACATTCCTACTTGGCGCGTCCTTAGACCGCCAAGTGTCATCCTCATGGCAGGCTCTAATAAGCTTCCTAGAAGCTTCCTGTCCCAGTTTTGGCCACAAAGAGAATTGCGGCCGTCGCGGGGTTTGAACCCGCGTCCACTGGTCTGAGACTCCGGTGCCTAATCAACCAAGCCAAAAGGGTATGGTTCCTATGATGAGGCACAGGGGACATACCCATTATGGGCAGTGCATTCCTGGCCCATCTCAGAACAGACCAAGGGGACATACTCCATAGAGCAGTGCATGCCTTGTCTGTATGTGTAGCTAGCCAGCTAGGCAGTGGACAAGGTGCATACTATTTCAACAAATCTCTCCCTTGCACCTCTGTCCATCTGTCCCTTGCTCGGCTCCATCAATGCCTTGGAGCTCACCCTTCCTCTGCCGCACTCCTCATGCCGAATCCACGAATGCCTACATAATGCAAGTCACTGTCCAGCGGCTTGGTCATGCAGTCAGCAAGCATGCTCTTTGTTCTACAGTGCTGTAAGTCCACCACGTTCTTCATGACCAGGTCACATGAGTAGTGGTAACGTATGTCGATGTGCTTCGTTCTCCGGGAGATGATCTCATCTTCAGCCATCGAGATGGCGCTCATGTTGTCCACGTGTACGATTGTGGCGTCCTTCTGTGGCACTGTCATTTCGCCAAGCAGGCTGCGTAGCCATTGAGTCTCCTTGCACACCTCAGACAAAGCAACGTACTCTGCCTCAGCCGTGGACACGGAAACACAATCCTGCTTCCTGCTGGCCCATGAGATGGCAGCGCCATTCAAGATGCACACGTATCCAGAGGTGGATTTCCTGTCGTCAAGATTTCCTCCCCAGTCAGCGTCAGTGTAGCACTTCAGACGAAAGGGGTCTGTTCCTTCTTGGCCTCCAAGGACGCGGCCCATGTGACGTGTCTTTCAGTGGATGGCAATCCCGAGGTAGTACTCGAGAGGACCCATGTCCTTCATCTTGAACCTTTTGCTGAGGTCAGACTTCGGCCCATCTTGCAGCTCGACCGAAGACGAGCAGATGATCAGATCATCCACGTACAGCGCAGCCAGCATCAGCCCTCTCCCATCATCACGCACGTACATGCTCGGGTCATTCTGGCAATGCGCGAAGGAGAGGCCGGTCATGAAACCGTCCATCTCTTTGTACCACATCCTTGGGGCCTGTTTCAGCCCGTAGAGCGCTTTCACCAACTTGCACACCTTGCCCTTGGGAGCTTCGACTCCTTCGGGCACTTCCATCAGCACTTCCTTGTCAAGTATCCCATAAAGGAAAGCTGTCCTGACGTCCATCTGGTGTATCTCCAAGTTCTTTGCGGCAGCAATGCCAAGGAGAGAGCCGATGGAGGCAAAGGTCACGACGGGCGCGAACGTCTCATCGTACTCGGAGCCCGGGCGTTGAGAGAACCCCTTAGCCACTACCCTTGCCTTGAACTTTTCGATGTTGCCGTCTTGCTTCTTCTTCACTCGGAGGACCCACTTGGATCCCACCACGTGGGCCTTGTCGGGTCTATCCACCAGCACCCACATGCCGTTCTCGGCAATGGATGCGAGCTCGCTATCCACTGCCTCCTTCCACTTGGCCGCATCTGGGCCATTCATGGCCTCCGCCACTGTGGATGGCTCTCCCTGAGCCATGCACGACCAGTTAAGGCCGGTCCAATCATCATCATACCGCAAAGGTGCTTTCTTTGGTCGCAAACTACGCCGGGGTAGTGGTGCGGCTTCTTGCTTTGGTGCTGGTGCTTCCACAGGTGGTGGTTTGTCGTCGTCGTCGTCGCCGTCGTTGTCAGAAGAGTCGTCAGACTCCAAGTCAGACTCNTTGCTTTGGTGCTGGTGCTTCCACAGGTGGTGGTTTGTCGTCGTTGTTGTCGTCAGAAGAGTCGTCAGACTCCAAGTCAGACTCGGAAGCCTCGAACGCCTCGGTATCCGCGTCCATGTCAGATGCTGCATCATCCTCCGCAGCCACTCTCCCATTCCCACCACCTGCTGGCAAGGCGAGCCAGTTGTCGGGCGCTTGGTCTCCGGACTCAAGCAACACTATCCACTCTCCCGCTTTGGGAGTGAGGGTCAGGTCCAGCAGCTCTCCCTTTCCAAGGGTGCGTTCGTCGAACACGACGTCGCGGCTCCTCACGAGCTTGCCTGCTGCCTGGTCCCAAAGCCGATAGGCTTTGTGTGACGTGTCGTACCCAACCATGATGCACTTTTAGGAGCGTGCATCGAGCTTGCCTCCACCTTCTCCCGACTGGATCTTCACCCATGCAGTTGACCCGAACACCTTCAGATGAGATGCGTTGGGTTTCTTTCCCGACCATGCTTCCTGTGGGGTCTTCAGCTGCTTATCCTGCTCCTTTCCACGCTTCCGCAAGGCGGTCGTTGGTGTGAGATTCAAGAGGTAGCAAGCCGTTGTTGTTGCTTCAGCCCAAAAGCGAGGTGGGAGCTTGGCGTCGAAGAGCATGCTTCGCACCATGCCGAGTAGGGTCTGGTTCATCCTCTCGGCAACGCCGTTGCTTTGGGGGTTGTAAGGGGTGGTTTGCTCGTGGCGGATGCCATGATGCTTGAGCCAAGGCTTGCATGCCTCGTACTCACCCCCGTTGTCACTTCGGAGCGCCTTCACCTTCTTGGACGTTTGCCGCTCCACCATGGCGACGAACTCGAGGAGCTTCTCCTTGACCTCTCCCTTTGTTTTGAGGAAGTAGATCCACAACTTGCGGCTGTGGTCGTCAATGAAGGTCAGGAAGTACTTGCTTCCTCCGTTAGACGGTGTGCGGAAGGGTCCACACACGTCACTGTGTATCAGTTCCAAGACGTGCTCCGCTCGTTGACCTCCTCTCCCAAACG
>SZWC01008662.1:0-17214 GCA_023375785.1 Penium margaritaceum
AGATATAGAGGTAGGCAAGTAGAAAGGTAGTTAAAGTGATCCAGGTATGGGGAGAATGCTATCGGAATTTGTTCGGCGTAATTTGTGTTAGAGTTACACACATAACATATTAGACAGGCACGAAAGTAAACAGGTAGACGAGTAGAGAAGTACATGAAATGGTCCATGTGTAGGAGAAATATTGCATTTCTTTCGGGATTGCATTAATTAAAGTTACACATGTAACAACGTACACAACCAAAAAATTACAAGGGTAAACAGGTGAAGGGTACTAAAAATTTGTAGCCGTTGAGGAAAAATTGTGAAGATAAACTCGAGGTACATAGATGAAAGATGTCGTCGTATACAAAGAGAATTGTTGTCACAGTAGTCTAGCTACATTGCACTTGATTTCAAAATGTCCACATGATCGCCCCACAAAAAGTTGTTAGAAAAACATTTGACCAAAAATATCCATATGAATAGCAACGTTTTCCTCCAATAATAGATAGACGTCCAACTAACACGTTCATGTCTTCTATACCGTTGTCATTGAAGTATACCTTACTACATTGCATTTTTAACCCAGGCACATCGTATACCTTTTTTTTCCATTCGCTGTCTGAGCTCAAGTGAACGGACCAGACATTAAACGAAATACATTGATGTAGCAACTAGGATAATGAAAGTGAACTACTTTCCATGTACTAAAAAAGAGAAAGAAAAGTGATTGAAGTCATTCCACATCAATTGTACCACACAATATGTTTATAGTGTACACAGAGGCGTTATTTATACGTTTAAATACAAGAAATCAATTTTTACACGTTAAGCTAGCTTTCCCACTTTTTTCCCATCTCTTTACACCCTTCGTTCATCATGTACATGACCACTTTCTGTTTTTGATCTGGGAACACCACACAAGGGTGTTCCGTCCGTGCTCAGAAGTCCGACTGGCCATCGGAAAAGAAATTCGTGTGGATGGACCAATCATAAAATCGGATTTTTTGCGAGAAAATTTAACTAATTTCTATGTACCCGAAAAGAGGGGAAAAAAAAGTTATTGAAGTCATTCCAAATTAATTTTATCACATGATATGTTCATGATGTACATGAAATAAATTATTAAACTGCAATATAGCATTCCCGTATTTTTTCCCATCTCTTTACACCCTTCGTTCATGATGTACGTGACCACTTTACGTTTTTGACCCGGGAACATCGAACAAGCATGTTCCGTCCGTCTTCAGAAGTCTGTCCTGCCGTCGGCAAAGAAATTCTAGAGGACGGACCAATCATAAAATCTGATTTTTTGCAAGAAAAGTGATCGCAATAAGGTTACTATGTAACCCAAAAAAACCCTTTCCAGAGATTAGCTGATAGGCCACTGGACAACACGACTGAGAGAATCTGGTTTTTGGGTGTGAACTCGGCTACTGCCAAAGACAAGCACCAAGTCCTCAAGCAAAACCAGGACTCTTCCAAAATGAGAGGGAAAACAAGTGTGGACCTGTGAGTGTGTGAGCAGTAAGAGTCAAGACACAATTGTTGATAGCAGTAATAATCATGCGACTGATCCACCACGTGATGCAGATGCTGCACATCCGCATCTCTCCCACGACAGAGTCACTGGTGGCAGGATTTCTTAATGTTTAGTCACCTGCATCAGAGTGAAGAGTGTGCAATGAGGCTTGAGGTTACTACGTGTCTGTGATACATAATCCAACAGTCAGCATGCTGTTGACGGTTGTCAACTCCAATGGGCCCACATCATCACACGCAATGTATTCATGGACCGAGTGATGTTTGATGTTGATGTGCTTTGTGCGAGAATGATGCATGCCATCATACTCAGAAATGTGGCACGTGCTCCCATTGTCACGGCAAGCGTGATGCAGCAGATGGATAGCTGCTGCTGCATGGTCACTCATAAAAGGGCACGCAGAACTGGAGTGCGATGTAAGCCACAGCACTCAAGGGTGGCATAAGTCTCAAGGTTCCAGAAATGCAAAGACTATTTTGAACCATACGAGGCTTTGCGAAGGCGCCAGACACGGCCGATGCCATCGTCAAAGCCATGCAGCTAAGCTAGGCAGATCTTCTCGTCATGTTAACCATGCAAGGATGCGTTGTTGAAGTCCATTTGATGTAGCTCCTAATCGTGCTTGGCCACATGGCTCAACACTGCCTTGGCACTAGTGACCATCTTCACAAAGGCAAAATTGGCATCAAAGTCCACACGAGGCACTTGGGATGATTCCTTAGCGATCAAGTGAGCCTTGTAGCACTCTATGATGCCGCCAGGCTTGCACTTACGCCTGCACATCAATGTGAAGCTATGGGCTTGCATCCTGGAGGAAGATCCACCTTCTTGTAGACATCGTGCTTTGTAATGGCATTAAGTTTTTTGTACATTGGCCTGCTCCCAAAGGGTTGTATCAGGAGCGGAGTGTGCATGGCGGAATGTATCGGGGTCATGCAAGAGTTATGTGGTGCTCCACGAGGTCATTGTAGTGGTGATAGAGGTATGGCATGCGATAGAACCAGACTATGTGGCTGCCACTGCATGAAAGAACTCATCTATGATCAGAGAGCAGCCAGAGTTTGGCTGGAAAACAGTGACAGACAGTCCAAGTGCGTCCAGACAAGTGTCAGTATCAGCCAACATAAGATCCAAAAGAGAAAGATGGGTAGGTCCCGAAGGGCCAGGGTCCCAAAGGGCCAACCCCCTCTGATCAACACAGGGATTTTCATGGGAGCGTGAATGCAAAAGCCAGAGACGGCGGGGTCTGTAGCCAATGGAATTCGTACAGGATCAGTCGGTTGCACACAGATGGTGGTGAGAGTAGCAATGGCCCATGCGACAATTCACAAGAAGATGACAGTGATAGCGTAGATGCAATAGCGGGTGACACAACAGTGGATGATGCAACAGAGCCTCATGTAGTAGGTGATGAGAGAGTTGCTGATGAGGACGCAGGTGCCAAGGATGGCCCATGTGAGGAAACAGAAGCAGGTGCAATAGGAAGAGAGGACGCGACCGTATGAGTGGGTGAGGCTGTGTGGAATGATGCACTCACCAACGTAGGTCAAAGGAGGTTAAACACAGATGGGATAAAAAGACAAAGACAAGGCACTTTCCTCAAAGCATTTGGCCCATCAAATTCCCTCGCTACAAGCGGCCGATGGAAGAGAAGAGACACGGCAAAAAAAATGCATTGAATTTGTGTTTTTGAAAAGAAAAGCATCATGACATTCAATGACATGATCAAGATGAGATTCATAAAAGAGCCATGCAATGAAATGTGGAAAGATACCAAGAAAGAGACAAATGCGTATATGATGAGAGAGAGATTCCTATCATGTTGATCCTCAGGGAGCTAGACGCATGCCATGCTCCCCCTACCATGAGCGAGATGTAGTTTGATGCGACGACCAATTCAGTGCTCGTAGAAAGTAACATTATGTGGAAGCGGACCATGAAAAACCTGATTACACACCCAATTCATGTACGTCATGGTTTCATAAGAAAATGCATTAAAGAGACAAGACTCGTCTAGCGTAGTGTTGACACCGCTAGCTAGGATGCGATTCCAACATCCAGAAATGACATCTTGTTGTGGTGTAATAGTCAAATCAAAACGGACACCAAGCGATGTAAGAAAGTAAATGTTTGGGCCAATAGACTCACCAATATGATTAAAGTGAAATATCTACGGCTAGCACTGATAGGCAAGCTCTGCTTGGACTAGCCACAACTTGATCGCAGGCCCAACCTTACGCTTAAAGAGGATTGAGTAAATATAGTGAAAAACGACAAAAGTCATCAGTAGGACAGATGACATGACCACCATTGTTGAGAAATTCAACTAAGAATGGTCCCATCACATCAGAATGGAAAAGAGTGAATGTCCCGTGGTGCGATACTCAAACAATAAAAAGGTGGCACGGTGCATCTTGCCTTGCGCTTAATCCAAGTAACCAGCACTACAGAGTGCAGAGAAGGTAGCGACATCTAAACTAGCAGCATGATACTGATGTAAATGGCGGCAGAGGCATCAATGCAGCAAGTGAGTATGCTCAAGGGACAGTTAGAGGGGAACATGGACATGAGCGGCTGCGGCAACAGCCGGGGTGGGTAAAAGCAAAAGAACATTATACAACTTGTCACATCGGAGACCACAAAGGAAAACACATCAAGAGGAATGGAGAGACACAGTTCAATGGCATGAGACACAACAAAGTCCATACCCTGATCTTTGAGGGTAGTGATAGTGAGGAGATCAACCTCAAGTGGAGGCACAAACAGAAGATGAGGCAGAAAGGGATAGCCGTCATGGTCAACAAAATGAATGACACCAACACCCTAGGCTGGCAGTATCTGTCTTGATCCAGTATGAATGAACTGAAAATCACAGACATGCCCCAACAACATGAATGCGAGACGCGATAACATCATGTGATGAGTGGCTCCTGAATTGATAATCCAAAATCTGCATGAAACATGTGTATGTGATGTAAATGACATATGGCAATACGAAGTATGAAATCAGCATATTATGATGCTTGTTATGAGCAAGTTTCTATGCGACGGGGGTAAGAGATATGCTGCAAATCCTCAACTCATGCAACATCAGCAACTGGACTGTCCAACGACACTAAATGAAGGGCTCCATCTCATATATGCCCAATGATGGGGAAATCATGCACTGACTTCCTATTGCACTCCACAAGTGCGTCCCAACACCATGCACTAACACCATGTACTCTACAATGAGTGTACCAAAATAGTGTGATCTCATATTCTTGTCAATCGTTTTTACTATCTTTCCCACTAAACTGTATATACCCCCCTTTCTTTCTCTAAACATCTGTCACTCTCTATCTCTTTTTTTTTCCTTCTCTTTACCCATTTCTCTCTTTTCTTGCCTCCCCCCCCTCCCTCCCTCTCTCTCTCTCTCTGTGTGTGTGTGTGTGCGAGAGAGAGAGAGAGATAGAGCGAGAGAGAGAGAGAGATAGAGCGAGAGAGAGAGAGAGATAGAGCGAGAGAGAGAGAGAGATAGAGCGAGAGAGAGAGAGAGATAGAGCGAGAGAGAGAGAGAGATAGAGCGAGAGAGAGAGAGAGATAGAGCGAGAGAGAGAGAGAGATAGAGCGAGAGAGAGAGAGAGATAGAGCGAGAGAGAGAGAGAGATAGAGCGAGAGAGAGAGAGAGATAGAGCGAGAGAGAGAGAGAGATAGAGCGAGAGAGAGAGAGAGATAGAGCGAGAGAGAGAGAGAGATAGAGCGAGAGAGAGAGAGAGATAGAGCGAGAGAGAGAGAGAGATAGAGCGAGAGAGAGAGAGAGATAGAGCGAGAGAGAGAGAGAGATAGAGCGAGAGAGAGAGAGAGATAGAGCGAGAGAGAGAGAGAGATAGAGCGAGAGAGAGAGAGAGATAGAGCGAGAGAGAGAGAGAGATAGAGCGAGAGAGAGAGAGAGATAGAGCGAGAGAGAGAGAGAGATAGAGCGAGAGAGAGAGAGAGATAGAGCGAGAGAGAGAGAGAGATAGAGCGAGAGAGAGAGAGAGATAGAGCGAGAGAGAGAGAGAGATAGAGCGAGAGAGAGAGAGAGATAGAGCGAGAGAGAGAGAGAGATAGAGCGAGAGAGAGAGAGAGATAGAGCGAGAGAGAGAGAGAGATAGAGCGAGAGAGAGAGAGAGATAGAGCGAGAGAGAGAGAGAGATAGAGCGAGAGAGAGAGAGAGATAGAGCGAGAGAGAGAGAGAGATAGAGCGAGAGAGAGAGAGAGATAGAGCGAGAGAGAGAGAGAGATAGAGCGAGAGAGAGAGAGAGATAGAGCGAGAGAGAGAGAGAGATAGAGCGAGAGAGAGAGAGAGATAGAGCGAGAGAGAGAGAGAGATAGAGCGAGAGAGAGAGAGAGATAGAGCGAGAGAGAGAGAGAGATAGAGCGAGAGAGAGAGAGAGATAGAGCGAGAGAGAGAGAGAGATAGAGCGAGAGAGAGAGAGAGATAGAGCGAGAGAGAGAGAGAGATAGAGCGAGAGAGAGAGAGAGATAGAGCGAGAGAGAGAGAGAGATAGAGCGAGAGAGAGAGAGAGATAGAGCGAGAGAGAGAGAGAGATAGAGCGAGAGAGAGAGAGAGATAGAGCGAGAGAGAGAGAGAGATAGAGCGAGAGAGAGAGAGAGATAGAGCGAGAGAGAGAGAGAGATAGAGCGAGAGAGAGAGAGAGATAGAGCGAGAGAGAGAGAGAGATAGAGCGAGAGAGAGAGAGAGATAGAGCGAGAGAGAGAGAGAGATAGAGCGAGAGAGAGAGAGAGATAGAGCGAGAGAGAGAGAGAGATAGAGCGAGAGAGAGAGAGAGATAGAGCGAGAGAGAGAGAGAGATAGAGCGAGAGAGAGAGAGAGATAGAGCGAGAGAGAGAGAGAGATAGAGCGAGAGAGAGAGAGAGATAGAGCGAGAGAGAGAGAGAGATAGAGCGAGAGAGAGAGAGAGATAGAGCGAGAGAGAGAGAGAGATAGAGCGAGAGAGAGAGAGAGATAGAGCGAGAGAGAGAGAGAGATAGAGCGAGAGAGAGAGAGAGATAGAGCGAGAGAGAGAGAGAGATAGAGCGAGAGAGAGAGAGAGATAGAGCGAGAGAGAGAGAGAGATAGAGCGAGAGAGAGAGAGAGATAGAGCGAGAGAGAGAGAGAGATAGAGCGAGAGAGAGAGAGAGATAGAGCGAGAGAGAGAGAGAGATAGAGCGAGAGAGAGAGAGAGATAGAGCGAGAGAGAGAGAGAGATAGAGCGAGAGAGAGAGAGAGATAGAGCGAGAGAGAGAGAGAGATAGAGCGAGAGAGAGAGAGAGATAGAGCGAGAGAGAGAGAGAGATAGAGCGAGAGAGAGAGAGAGATAGAGCGAGAGAGAGAGAGAGATAGAGCGAGAGAGAGAGAGAGATAGAGCGAGAGAGAGAGAGAGATAGAGCGAGAGAGAGAGAGAGATAGAGCGAGAGAGAGAGAGAGATAGAGCGAGAGAGAGAGAGAGAGAGAGAGAGAGAGAGAGAGAGAGAGAGGGAGGGTGGTAGACTGAAAAACTCCACCATAGGAAGATAAAAGATGAAAGAATGCAAGAGAGAAAAACTAAGGGAACAAGAAGAATAGCCTCATCTCTGGGGCACAACCCAGGAGGCAGAAACAGTCTCTTGAGGTACTAAGAGAAGACTCAAAATACATGGGTGTCAACCAGATTGGATCTTAGGATATTGAAGAAAAACAAGGTTGTAAGTCCAATGAAAGATAAAAATTACAGAGAAAGAAAAGGATGACAAGGGAAAGAGGGAGAAGGAGATGGGAGAAGAGAACAAAAGAGATTTGAGGCAAGAAGAGAGGTGGACCCAGGTCCATCCAGAGCCATTGGTTTTTTTTGGTTTTCTTGCCTTGGCCATTTATTTTGAGTGACGGGATTGTCGATCGGTAGAGTCGTGGATGGATAAGCCAGTCAATTGACGAGCTTCGTCGACGACTGGCTTCGTCAAATGGGCAAGGAGTGGCTTCTGGAAAGCTGCCCAACTACACAAATATGTGCTGATGTGTTCATTATGGGTGTTGATGTGTCTGATACAATTATATGTGCTGTTGCCAGTTCATGAAAGCAACTGCTGCTGTAGGTTGCTGAGAGGATGTCGCCAATGCTGTAATAGCTATGTCTTCTTCTGCTAGCACCGGATGCAGTGTGTGTGTGTGCTGCGGATAGTGTGGCTACAACTGTTAGTGCTATTACTGCTGTTGCTCTAGATTGCAGCAGCTACTGTTGCTACCACAACAGGGGTCACTCTTACTACGTTACATTGCCAGATGCACAACTTCTGCTGCTGCGGTAGCGGCTGCAATCGTTATTGGATGACAAGATGTATGAAAGCATCACGAGCTGCTTATGCCACTTCTTCCAAATGCAGTCGCACATGTAGTAGAGAATGTAATCCACATTGTGAGGAGCACAGCAAGTAGGTGCTGCTGTTTGCTAGATGGATGAAACAAGGGAGAGGAGTGAGTGGAGAAGACCATGGCCAGTTTTGCTTACGTTGCGGCATAAAACAACAGACTTAAAAAATGCAGCCGGCGTGGGTTACATGGCAGCCGTGTCTATGGTAGATGAGCAGAAAAAACCCCACGCACACAAGAGAGTAGCTCCAATGTTTAGTTGCTGGACGCTCCCACTTCTCAGAGCATGGCCGGTGCGTGCTCATTGTTACCGTTAAGACAGAAACCGCAACAAGGGAACTAGAGAGATTCTGGTAGCGTTCCACCTTTAGGTCTGCCCGAGTACTACGTAGGATGAGCCTTGAGCTCATGGCATCCATGTTGCCAGGATCTGTTTGCCCCCACCCAGCCCAACCCAGCCCAGCCAAGATACTGTTGTTGTGTGCTGTATAGTGGAATGTGAGGATGCAGTCTCTCAGCTGCTCTGATACCCTGACTTCCTTAACTCACTTTAGCGACATTCTGTGTGAGAGTATAGGTTGTAAGGAATGCAATGTGACGGACGCGGATGAGAACGTTAGAGAGACAGCAAAGATCTGGTTGAAAGAGTGAGAAATAGATGAGAAAACGAGTAAGGAGGAGGGATATCCCTCCATCCTTGGTTCGAGCAAGAGTGCATGCAATCTGCAAAGACACATCACAAGAAAACTACATACCAACTCCCAAACAGCAACTTTGTGGATCCTGAAAACAGGTGGCCCAATGACAAACCACAAAAAGCAGTGGAAGCATGAAAACACGATCTACAAAATTGAGCTAGCAGAGATCAGAAGTATTGGTACCAAGAAAGTTGTCATCGGGAACTGGCCACCTAGAAATTACAATGAGCACATAAATATGTGTAGGATGAGGATGAGACCGTCAAAGTAGCTTTCGACCACTTTATCCTACCTACGCATGAGTGAATTCAAGTCCGAAGGTCACCGAGACTGCCATAACAACACAAAGTGCACAGGTTCCTGTGATGTGAGCTGTTCCCATCTGTGTGCAAACTGACTGTGACTACTCGGTAGTGTCCATACCCATGCAAAACCCTCGAGCGAACCAAGCTGGTTCCACAGCATGTCGTGTGGTGATCCAGAGAAACCTGCTTGGAATATTCCTAGCACTATTGTTGCTGATGTGACATCGCTGTTGAGTAATCAAACGCAGTAGCATGCAAGGCGGTTGCAAGAACAACAAGGGTATGGCGAGGAGGGATCATTAGATCATGAGCATCATATGATTCAATGTGCACATAGAGATTAGAGAATACAAGCACATAAGATGAATAGCTACCACAAGTGCTGGTCAAGCTTGAGAATATGCACGAAGATATTCCTAGAGCTGTTGTCAATGACGTGGAAACACAGTCTAGTAAGCCAGTTCACTAGCATGCAAGGTGAAAACAGAAAGGCTTTTTGCTAGGGGGGACGGCCATAGTATTGTGTGCAGAGAGAAATGACAGCTGGCAAGTACATATGATGAATAGCTGCCAGGACGTACGACAGGTGACACATTTTTCATGGTCAGTTTTCCCTGAAACTAACCCAAATCATTGTTTTGGGTGTAACTCAGTGCACAAGCATCCAAATGCAGAGCAGTCTGAACCTTTGGGTGTACATTCACATGCCAGACATAACAACTGCGTGCATGGCTCTAGAATCAACCGGTAGACACACAATGTAAAAAGATGCAAATCAGACAATAGGCCAGTTCACCAAAAGAACTCAATAGGTTGCAGAGAAAGGGGATTTTATTCCGGCAAGCCTCTGGTGTTAGTGTTTGTGGTCTGGTTGGTTGTCCATCACACTGATAATGCCATCTTCTCTTGCTTCTCGTGCTCGTTACATCACACATGTACAAGAGACCAAGAGTTGGAGCTCTCACACTTCGCCAGCAAGATGGGAGGCGCTTGTGATGGGGCTCTCACACTTTTCCAGAAGCAGCACACATGCAAGCAGGGGCCTATGGCCACATGATCTGTGTTTTCTCACAACTCTACTGTTGATTCTGATTTTAGGGAGTTCTAGCTCTTTGACACTTAGGGATGCCAGGGCTTACGCCAAATTGCATGTGATTTCTGGGGGAGTCTCATTCTGCCTGCATGGTGCTAATCCTTAGGGGGGCACCTGACTAGTTTGATTTTCTGCCACGATGAGTAGGCACCCTTGGTACATACCAAAAGGTCGGGCTCAATACCAGGTTGGCAGTGTGGCCTCGGAGTATTCTACGCACGATCGATGGTCACAGTCACCGGCTCTTGATTAACCCACTCCCTATTGCTCTCTGTTACTAACTCAAACATTTTCTAGGTACTAAGTACATCTGAGCCGTGGAAAGTGCCATGAGGAAACATCTCCACACTCTCCTTTCTTCATTCCATGGTTTTGGATATCTAGACTGATTCATTGTTGTATCAGAGCAATGGAGGGACCACCCCATCCAAAGTTCACTTCCAAATCTGGGGGACATTCTCCCCCAGCAGCGTGGGCGGCAACATCAGTGGTTTCCCCACTGCCCACCACTGATCCAATTCCCACATTACAATAGCTAACATTTTGCAGCAATGAAATCACTCTTGATCGCAGGTACACTGCAGGAAGTACCGTCGGCACTCTGCCCCTAACAAAGAGCTCTACAGACATCTCCAAACACCCAGTGATAGGGACACGGCTACGCCATTGCAACCATAGGGAACAGCAGCGACATCAGCACCATCAACATCTGCAGGCACCTGCGGATGCGTCCACAGTGGCTGCGTTAGCGATATCTTCACCCAAATCTAACGTCATTGACTCTGTCAGCAGCAGCTGTTCATAGTTGCATCTCTCTGCAACTGCAGCAACGTCATCTACAGCATTCTTCTACAACCGTCTGCTCAACCATCTGCTCAGATACAACCACAGTCAGATTTGCAGAAGCAACAGCAAACCACATCACTCGGGCCCAATCTCAGCCACAATTGCATCCGGACTGCTCGTACTTGTGCGCAAATGTACTAGCGACTGGAGCATCTACATGAGGAGAATCTGCTCCCCATTGTGCTCATAGTAGCAGCGACGAAGTTAGCAGGCCAAAGCCACAACTGCGCTCTCAGCCACAGCTCCAGTAGCAGACTTACCATACTTTGCAAGTACAGCTTCACCGTGTATTGCACATTGGATCCCTTAGTTAGTGCACACAACAACATCGCCCTCAATTTCCATGGTCGATTCAACAAATCCGAACTATCAATCTGACCATGCGAGCAACTACAAGGAGAGCACACGCCCGGGTGTTGCACATAGTCCAACCCAAATGCCATTGCCTGAAAACCGGTGGGTGTGGCCAGATGAGGGTGACACCGACATGTCCCTATGGGTACAAAGATTCACACCAGAATGGTGGCGCGACGAAGTTCGTCACTTCAAGGAATTCAGAGACCATGAGATTGAGTTGTTGTCGTACACTGTCGAGTGCATGCCTGACTATCCTCCAGGTATGTGTCCTTCCCAGAAGCAGCCTCATCTAGAAAGCACCTGCGAGGTCTCACCACTAAGCGGAGCAAGTGAACCAGAGCAACCTAAACGTGTGTCACTTCTTCGTGCTAACTCTGATACTCTCAGACTGTTGAGGCAATACTTTAAGTGTTAGCGGGTGCAGCGGCCACATTCTTGGCCACCGCCAGAGCCAGAAGGACTCCCACAGACACTGAAACTAGGCCTGCTACAGCTGCCTAAACTGAAGCAGCTACATCCCATTCTCTTCTGGCAGTTGTTGCCGTCAACATTGCTGTACAGATTACAGCTTCCTCTTACTATTTTTGCCACTTCTGCTGCCACAAAAGCTGACACAATCTTAGGTGGATTCAACTCCATCCGCACATCAACAGTAGCAGAAGACATCATACCCTGTGGCGACCCTTGGGCTCTTGCACGTCACGCCGGCACAGGCGTGTTGATTGCATCAGCAGCAGCTGCGGCTACTAGTGCAGCAATGATTGGAATGCTTTGTACTATGGTGGCTTTCACAGCCTCTCTCTCTGTACTTTCCTCATCCGCAACAGCAGTCATGTCTCCAATCTTCTCTCTCCTTACGCAGCGGCTGAGTGGTGAGCATATCACCCTGCACCTTGTACCCCCTCCTCATCCCATCTCCTTCCTCTTGCACTTCCATCCACACGTCATGCCTGAGATTACAGATACTTTTGCGGATTTACAGGCAGCCTTGCATGAAGAGCAGGCTGATTAACATCGTTGTCAAGAAGAAATTCAGGACAACATCGATGCCAAGGCAGAAATGGCTGCTTCTCTGGCAGACATTTTCATGGAACACTTTTGCTCCATCCCCTTCTTTGCTGGTGTTATGGGTGCTACGAGTGTTGGGAGCTCTGGAAGTGGTGGTGGAGCTGTGACTATAAGGGATTCTGGGGGAGCTTCTTCCCACTCTGTATCCATTGATGTGGGGGGGACTGCCAGTATTCTTTCAGTGCCTCCCCATGGCCAAGATTATACCAACCCTGCAATCTCACCACTGCATTTGACGTCCGAATTGACATTCTCCTCTTTGGAAACTCAGTTTAGCTCTTGTGCCCAAGGTGACCTCCTTTGGAAGATTTATTGTCTTGTAGAACCCACTGCCACACTTCCCTCCATACCCAATCTGTCTGATTCTGCACGTGCTATGCATTCCTTGATCACTGGTGGACCTGATGACCTTCTTGAATACATTGAAACCTACAATGCTGACACAACATGGCGCACTCCTACCGATCCCACTGGAGCATACTCCCTAATCCATCGCCTCAAGACCATCACTAGTCATGTTGCCCAAAGTTCCCACAATGTCGAGTTCAACCAAATATTCATTAGTGCACATGGGTCTACTGATGCTTATTGGACCCACAGTCTACGGCTCTTGCGTGGTCTTGGTAAATCTACACCAGACCAACTTTTTGCCCGGCTCTCCATTGTGGCTAGCCTGAACCCTAAGGTTTTTTACATGTACATGCATGTCCCGCGCAATTAGCTTGAGCGTCTTGGTGCTGGGCCTGTTTTGCCCAACTCACCCCCTGGCATTGGCTCAATCTACAAGTTCATAGTGGATCTTCTCACCAGGTAGCTGGAAAAACCTGCAAAACAAACGTCTTCACCACACTGTTATGGCAATAGTGACCACATCCTCATCCTCATCGGCAGCCTTGTCCTCTACCACCTCGATAGTTGCCGCACGTTCCACACAGTGCAGGCCATGGTGGTGGCAGCTATGGCCAAGGACAAGACAAATGTTATGTGCAAGGAGGGCGGGCTACAGGCAGCACTCACACCCCACCAGCAGATACATGCTAAAACTTTGGTGCCTCTGGGTTTTTTCTCCCAAGTTTCCCGCACTTGCGATGATGCTCATCTCGCATTGGCCATGCGATCCCATGGGGCATGCACAAGTGTCACCTCCTCCTTCGTTGCAGCTGTCAACACCACCATTACCACTCCATCCTCTTCCTCCGTTGTCATAGCTCCCTACACCAACGACAACTCCACACCGCCATCCAAAAATACCATTCCCACTTGGGGCTGGGTTCCGCCTCCCACAGGGCCCACTTTCTATGGACCACCCTCTCCTCACTACACGCCTGTCACATGGTCTTGGGTCGGTGGCAGCTTACCCGAGTCTGCATGATGTTCGTTGTGTTGAGGAAAGCTCCCTCGAGAAGTGTCTTATCAAGCTCCTATATCTTTGTGAGTAGGGAGGTGAGAGTGTGTTGGGCATGTCTCATTTCCTCGTCTATGAGTCGGGCAAAGCCCTCCACTCAATGCACTCGTCACTCTGGTACAATCGCGGTCTGCATTGTGCGTCCCTCTACTCGTATCTCTAATGGCTTCTGGATCAGTGATTCAGGAGCCACATACCACATGACCTCTTGTCGATTTTCCTTTGTCTCCCTTGGTCCTATTGGCTTGGTGCGCTTGGTACACAGTGGCTCAAGAAAGATTCTTCTTGTTCAAGGGGTTGTTGTTGTTTGTTTCACGGGACCTGGGGGGGACTGTTTCTTCCCCAACAGTCCATATGTGTCCAACCTAGAGGTCAGCTTTCTTTCTGTGACCAATCAAGATGACCAAGGCATGGACTTTGCATCAAGCCGCGACATTGACACATTCAACATATGTTCCTCTAGCAGATTTTGGCTTTGTGCATTTTGTTGTGACCGCCTCTTTCACATTCCTCTCTCTATCCCATCACCTTCCACTGTCTCTGCCCTAGCCCAAGTTGCAACCTTTCTATCTCCTTAGCATTCTCAATTATTTTTTTTGTCTCTCTCAAATGCACACTACTTCCATTCCCTACATGCTATGTGCATTGCCTATGACTGGTCTTGACTCTATTACATTTATTGCTCCTTGTTCCACAGAATGTCGTGACTACGCTCAAGGAAAATTGCACCGCTCTCTCTTTAGTACAGCTGACTCTCTGACCTCACAACTCATCAAAATTTTAGATGCCGATATCATCAGACCCCTTCCCCATGCTTTTCTTGGGGGATTGGGTTGCTACATCTTGTGCTTGACCGATGAATTCTCTCATTACCACTGGGTATTTGCTTTGAGCCATAAGAGTGATGTGACGAATGTTCTTGAATCCTGGCCTCCTCAAGCTAAACGTGCCTGTGGTCGTCAGCTTCGTGTCTTCTTCTGTAACCGTATTGATGAGTTCTTTGGACCCACCTCTCACCTCCTTGAGTCTCAGGTGTACGCATGGATTCATCGACTCCCTATACACCCCAATAGAATGATGTTTATGAACGATGGAGCTGCACTCTTGCAGACAAGATGCGCTCTCTTTTGTCTACTTTTGGTCAGTTGTCTCTCTTTGCTTTTGAATTCATGTCATAATGGGTTTCGAACCGTGTTCCCCATGGTCCACTCCCTTTTCATGTCACACCGATCTCCATCTTCTATGTGTTTAGGGCTCTATCATCATTTTGTGGTTGCCCAATGACCATCGTCAGGGCAAGCTTGTCCCTCAGGACCACCTTTTCATTTTCCTTGGTGTGTCCTCCTTCTCCAAGGTATTACACTTCTGCGATCCCACCCGGCGCCACGTCATGTGAATCGTGTGATGCCCTATTCTTTGAGGACATGTTCAAGTACAACCTATATCGGCCCTAGTCTCCCACTTCTCTTACCCCGGTCGCTCAATTGGAGGGAATCTCCTTCCCGTCTGATTCTGTTGCACCCTCGGCGTAGGTCCCGGTATCCGGCACTATACATTTTCAGTCCTCTCCTGTCTTAGACCCAGACTCTTCTCACTCAGCATCTTCCACTGCATGTGGACTCTCCTTCTCCACGTTACTTCTTTTCTTCTTTCCCAAATTTCTCACCCATTTCTTCAGCACTCATGAACACATCCCTCCCTCCCCAACACAACCTGTACCCTCCATCTCTCCAGTGCTCTCTGTGCCCTCCTCCTTTACCTCTTTTCCAGCACTGTCCTCTCCAGCGTTGCCTATCACCTCCTCTGTTTGCCCTATGCCTTCCTATGTGCGGGGTGGTAGTCTGCAAGCCCTTCCTATCTAGGGTTGCACGTCTAGTACGTCCTGCAATGGCACCTCCTTACATGGTCCCACGTCTCTAGATCAACCCATCCTATCTGGAGAGCCCTGGATTTGTGCTCTTGGGCTCACCACGTCCTCTACCTTTTGTACCTCGGTGTCAATCATTCACCCAACCTCTGCCTTTGTGTATGCCCTTGCAGAGCATGAATTTCATGACGCTCTTGGCATGTCCCAGGGGTTCACATCTTGCATAAGAAGTACATCCAACACCAGGAGGTACATTGATTCTTAAACAAGCTCAAGGACTTCAAGCAATTGGGAAGCTCACTCAAGTCCTACTTTGAGTTCACCAGCCTCATGGAGGAAGCGGAAAGCTCCACCAATGAAAAATGGTACCCAAAAATTCACGTACTATAATTAATTGCTACTTGAGTAAATGGGTGATGGTCTTGCCAGCAAGAAGCTGAAAGACAAAACTACTACGATGGCAATGGGCCAAACTTGGACAAGCTAGAGGGTATATTCTGTGACTACATTTGTGATGGGTATTTGGCAAACCAATACACGGCCAATGCACAGTCAAACACAAGTGCACAGAAAGGTTGAGACATACACATGGATGATGCAAGGACTAGAGGGACATCCGGACAACGAGGTGGAGCTTAAGGCAAGCAATCTGTGAACCCTCGAGTCAAGAAGACTTGCGGGCAAACGGCATCCAACCACAAGTTTGACAAAGACAATTATGAGCCACAAGCTGCGTATGAGCTTCACAACACGGCCTTTTCTAAGGAGCTTTGGCATAAATGTATGTAGCCTGGCCACTTCAAGGCTCAATGTCCTGAGGCTAGAGGTACGGGTACACACGGATTACTGGAATCACAATCAAAGAAGCATAGTTTCACAATTCTTGTGTAACTCACATTTCCAATTCTTACAACCAAAATTTGGTCTAGAATTTTGTTACACATTGGCATCGGTAAGTCCAATCCATTGCCCGCCAAGCAAAATACTCTTTGACAGACCTACACCCACCATATCCTAGGAAGCTAACATGGAGAAGGCCATCCATTGTTTTCCTATAATAGAAGAATCCACCCCGGGTATCGCAATTCTTAAAAAACTACCTATGCCTAGGAACCGTGATTCCAGTTTTAGGATTGTAAAACCTGCTTGCGATTCCAATTCTAGCCTATGAATCGTGATTCATCATCAGTGTGTACCCTTAGCTGCTGATGGTGGAAAAGAGTCCGTGACAATGGCTCCAACTATAGTACCTCGTGGAGATGGTATACCCATGCAGCTACAAATAGGGTCGTGAATAGGGTCGTAGTCGGGCCCCACTATAGGAACGGAAAAGGCTACGGTGCGGGTTTTATTCATCCCTGAGTGAAGTTACCCTACTGCTTTTTTATTTCGATGTAAAATGATTATGGAGGGGCGACAATGTCATTAATTTGGCTTTGAGTAGAAATTTGTTTGGGCTAAAATGAATACGTTTTATTAATTGGTCTCGACGCAACATACAGGTCAGAATATGGGTCATTCTAGATGTAATGATCACTGTTTTAAGCTAGTCATTGGACAGTTTGGTCATGTCTTTGGATTTCGCTCGATTGTCGTCACAGTCACGTTGCCCACGTGGGCTCAGTCATCGTGCACGAGTACAAGGAAGAATCTGAGAGAGAGAGAGAGAGAGAGAGAGAGAGA
>SZWC01008662.1:17299-46115 GCA_023375785.1 Penium margaritaceum
AGAGAGAGAGAGAGAGAGAGAGAGAGAGAGAGAGAGGGGGATGCGGAGGGGGAGGGTGGAAAATGGACAATTCTCTTAGACAAGGCACATAGCATACACATGCTCACGCAACTACATCCTCATCCTTGTATCCCTGCATTTCGGGTTCGTCCATGAAACTCAGGATGTCCATTGACGCCGCGGACTGGAACGCAGGTTCATAGCACTTGAGAAAGCCGCTTCCCTCCCACGCATTGCGGACCAACTTGCTGTTCGTGCAGAGGTGACCCCATCCCTTCATCATCCACCCCACAGCCGCATCCTTGATGTGGCGCATGCCAAGATTAATGGTGTCGTTATCTAGCAGTCACTCTCCCACCCATGCGCTGTAGGCGGTGGACACCTCAGCTTTGAACGGACGCTACAGTCCAACATCGGGTGGCTGCAGCTTGGACATACAACCTGCAGGGATTCAAAGCAGCACGACCCAAGGAAACCGCTCCGCCACCCATGCCTTGAATGATTCTGTTTCATGGGGACGCCATGCATCTAGGATGAGTAGCAGCCTCGTGTGGTCGGTGGACAGACGTGCCGCCTTGCAGCGGTCAATGAAATAGGGCTCAAGAACCATCGACAACCACTCCTTTGTGGTCTCGACTGTGGCCCAGTGATTGGGCATGTGAGTGAAGTGCCAGCCAAGCTGCCGCGTCGTGAACTCAGACTCCTTGCCGCACGGGTGGCATGCGTTAGTCTTTCCACTGCAAATCACCTGCAAGGGCAGAACCTCCCCGTCGAGGGAAGAAGCGATGACGGCAGTGACTTGCTGTTTGTCGTCCTTCCCACAAACCTTCACCTCCTGTGATCCGCACGGCGCGTACGTGTAGCGAGGTGCCGGTACCAACTGGACACCTGTGTGATCTGCATTCACCACAAATGCATCGTCGATGTGGTTCAGAGCGATGAGGAAGGTGGCGCGCTTCCACATGCTTTCCGCACAAGCCTCTCAATCAGATGGAAGTTTTTGTGCAGCAGTGGTCCCGCACCGCCATGCCCACTACATCTCCTCCGCCACGAATTTGTGACACCAGCTCCGACAAAACATTTCGTCGACGGGCTTCCCTTCAATCTTCTTCACGCTGCGCTCTTTCAGGATCGCTTGCACTTTTTCACAAATTTTCAGGCTCGACAGTGGCACTCCCGCCTCCCGCATGCATTCGAGAGCGCGGCGACCTCGTTTTTGAGCTCGGGATGTTCGGCGAAGTAGGCTTTACGTCCACGGCTGCCCTGCACACGTGACGAATTCTTCGCGGCTTCCTCGATTGGTGCGGCCGGAGAATTGGACAGAGCAGGAACGTAGATGGAGCGGAGGTGGTGAGTACCGGGCTCATACCAACCACAGACGGTGGACAGTGCAAGCTTCTCGTAGATCGACGGTTGATGAGGAAGCCTGTAGTGTGCACAAAGATGGTGGATGGCTTTCACCACACTGCCGGTGCGCACCACTGCAGCGTGGATTATGGGTACATGACCCAGGCTGTACCAATCCATGTACCGTCCGCGTTTAGATGCAATGTCCATTGATGACGATGGCTCGGGTTGCGGTGGTGCTGGCGGGAGTTGGAGCGCATCGGTGATGGCGTCAGCAACATTGGCGGCCTCGTCTGCCATCACGTCGTTGTTCAGCTCCTCGATGAGTGCTTCAAGAAATGCACACTATATTGCAGCACGCCGTTCATCCGGATCACCGGTTGATGCAGCATTGGTTGAGCTCATACCAGCGGCAGAACTAGCAGCTGCACTGCTGCCAGTTGGAGGCTCGTCGGCGGACGCATGTCTGACAGAAGCACTTTCTGCTGACACATCAACAGGTGCTTCCTCTTCATCGTCAGAGAAGACCACCCGCCTTCACTTGCATTGCGGCAAGCATTTGTGAACGCTCTCGTAGGGATCCACATGGTCTTCCACGGTCGTGGGTACCATCGACGTAGAAGGCGCGACAGAAGGTGGAAGTACGAGAGGATGCTTCCTTGGACGTCCAGGTCCTTGACGCATCCTCACGGGGGGGACAGGCTTTGGTGCTGCCAGGGCACATGCGATGCGCTCACGGTGCTCTTCGGGAGAGATCTTGTTGAAGAATGAAGTCAATGTCGCCATGGTGTTGGGAAGTGTCTGCATGGTGTACATCATGCGAGCGCGACATTCCTATAGAATGGCGATTGGCGACACGGAGGGTACAGCGACACGGTTTCCTTCTGCGGTATGACTTCATGACGGACCGGCACAAGTCTGCACGTCGTCAAGGATCAACGGAATCCATCGATGCAGATCTGATGTGTCTGACCATACCGGCGGAAACAGGGGGGACAAAATCTAGAGTCCAACGGTCGACGCGTGTAAGTGGACCGTTGTCGGGTTTCCGTTCCTACCTTTGGATTTGAATGTCACCGAGCGTTGCACGCCCGGACCTGAACACACCGCATGGGAAAACTAATTCTGTTGCACGAACGAAATAGAGACACCATGTCTGACCAATTTTGCCCAATAAATGTTAGATGAATTAATTCAAAGGCAAAACGAATCAAGGCTCCACCCTAAAGAATGTTTTCGAGGGCGAAATGAAAAAGCAGTACGGTAGTATGGGCCACTTGGAAGAGAATATTTATTACAAGTGTACGTGCTTTCAGATGAAGATGTAAAGCCGTTTGAAGCATTGAAAAGTTCAGATTTCTCTGTTGTTTTTTCCTCTCTCATTGAACCACACTCTGTACTTGTTGATCATCATTTTTCACTTCATCTTGCGTCTATGGACAAGAATTATGATAAGACTTGCTTTGTGTTGGCGATACCGACCATTGTATAAGAATTGTGTGACATAGTTATTGAAGCAAATAGTCTCAAAGCGATGAGCACAGTCATGCTCATGGTACTTTTGCTCAATAATTTTGACCCTATCAAATTTAAAGAAGGGGAGGTACTTGCCAAATTCACGAACTTCCACAAGAAGTGGACCTGGGTGGATGAAACATGGAAGTTACAGTGTCTGCCATACCAAATCTATGCTTACCATAAACTTGGCTTTCCATCATCAAGACTTTTCACAAAGAAGATTGGAGGCTGGATGGTGATGCATTTCAAAAGACACCTGCTTGGTACTTCAATCAATGTGCTTGATAACATTGGAGGAGATGACTCCTTTGTTAGCCCCATCTTTACCCAACAGGTAACCTTGAAACACGCACCATCAGATGGCCTATTTATCGTTAGGTGACAACCATATGGTGTTTGTGATTGGTATATGCAATGTAGAAACCTACATTCACATGTATACACAAAGCATCATGCTAAATGTACTCAACCTCCTTGACCCATTTGTCGTGGTTCTAAGTGATGTAGGCTCTGCAAGAAGAAGACTTCAATTTTTTTAAGCAAAGCATTTGATCCTATGAAAGGAGTAGCTTCGCTTCACCTTGATTCCGAGTATGAAGTTATCATCGACCTGACTACAAGTCGAGCTTGTTTGCGATGTAGTTGAGAGAATGATTCACTAGGGTTATTGATGTTTCATTACCTACTTCTAGAAATTAGAGGATGACATGAAAAAGATGCACCACAAGAGAGCACATCTCTATCGGTGGATTTCTTGAACGTATTCCAAGACCCACCGGATGAGCTTCCACCAACATGATACCTAAGCCACACGATTTTGCTACAGTCAAAGACATGTTTTCCAATTAGATCCATGTATAATCTTAGTTCACTAGAAAGGTGAGAGGCCGGCTGTTTAATCAAGATACACCTTGCTTAAGGGTGGTTTGAGCCTAGTAGCTTACCGTACAATGCGTCGATCCCTTTTGTAAACAAGAAAGATGGTGGTTTATGTATTCTTGTAAACTATTGGGTACTGAACAAGTAGGTAAAAATTTGGGTACACTTGCCGTATACCCACTTTCATCGCAACTAATGTACACCTTCCTCATTTTTCGTAGAAAATGACTAGGAAGACCAATTTGACAGAAAAATACCTATAACATCCACAAAATGAAGAAAATACTTTTGAGGGCCACTGTTTAAAACTAATTGTCCGGATGTCCACTGAGCTAAAAATCGTATGGGGAACTATGTAATTCTCCGCGTAGCTACTTTGGCACTCCATCAAAATACGCTTGACGACATGAAAAGAAAACCTTAGTCACTGACGCCATCACGAACTAGGTCCCGTATGCGAATACATTTCCTTTTTTCAAAAAGACATACATCGAGAGTTAAAAACGACTTACATGCTCATTTTGCATATCTCATGCCACGTTTTTGTAATAAATGTATTGGTCTATTATTCTTCAGAATTTAAACTGTAAAACACGGCCGCCGTCGGATCACCAATTCGAATGAGTGAAAACGTTTGGCAGGATTATTCGTCGTTATGCTATTTGTTCGAATCCTGATAAAAAAAGTAGCAAAGTAGAAGTCGTAGTAAGAAAAAAAGCACAAATAGACACGCATTCTTCTCTTTCTACTACTTGATCCTCGTCTTACATCCGATCTACGGATCGAACAGCCACAAACCGGAGACACTATGAAGTTGCTCTTCTTCGGTTGTGTGCGACCGACAACGATTTGGAAAGAGAAAAAAGAGGTCTCGCTTCCAGCTTTCCGGCGTGCGATGCCTCGTGCGATAGGCCACGCGAATTTTGTTTTATGCGCACAACCGTCGCACGGTGTGCGCAATGCAAGTGCGCACAATGCAAATGAGGACTGACGGGCTGGCTGGCGGCAGCGAGCCAGCCCATCGACTCCCTGTTTGGCTAGTCCTCGTCTGCAAATGCCAACGAGGACTATCGAGCTGTCGACCGGACGAGGCCTGATTGACAGCTCGCCATTTTTTGTGAGCTCTTCTCATGTCGATGACGTCGACATGAGACATATGCCCCAAACAAATTGACGTCGACGTCGATTCGGCGTCCATATTTGCACTACAAAAATAGATGTACAATCGACATCGAACAACATTTTCTGTGTGTGCGAGAGATTTGACGAAAACAATGACGTCGCTCAATTCTTTTTCACATTGTAGCAAACTGAAGTGAACAGTTTTAAGTGAACAGGGCTGTTTTGCTCGTTAACGTAACAAACGAGCGAAACAGTCCTCGAACGGGTCAGTAGACCCAGGGCCGAAAGGCCCATTCGAGGGGCTTTTTGCTCGTTCGCGTTGTGAACGAGCACATAACGCGACCGTGGACATCCACGGTCGCGTGATTCTGATGTACACAAAAGACCAGCGGTCAATGTCCGACGACGAAAAAAAGGAATTATGAAGTGGATATGAATGATACCCCCAGTGTTTTATGTGCCGAAAATGCGACTACTTGTCAGTAAAACAGAAGTAACAGAAGATTCGTCACATAAAGGAACAATAAACATAGGATGAAATAAAACATCCTGTGAAACCAATGAAGAAAAAATTATACTTTGGATACCCACAGTCATTGAACTAATTCGTATGGAACCGGTGTAGCATGAGTTTCTTTGTATTTGTGGGTGCGGCATGCATGATCTCAGACGCTTCGAGAAAAGTGGGTACAACACGCATCTTTTTGTGTAAAGTGAGTACCGTGTCGAAAATGTGCAAGAAATGGCCAGGAGAAAATTCGGAGGCCCAAATGGTGGGTATAGCGGAATTAGGCCGTAGTAATTTCATTCCCCTTTACCGGGTATTGAGGACCTATTTCATAAACTCCATGGAGCAACAATCTTGTCTTCCTTGGATTTCTCTCAAAGGTTCCTTCAAATTCGCATCTCACAAGATGATGTCTCCAAAAGATTATTGCGGATGCACATGGGACATTATCTGTTTTGGTTCTTGCGCTTTGGGCTAATGAACGCCTGAGCAACCTTCTAAGCAGAAATGAAAAAAATAAAAAACCAATCAGTTTGTCTTGGTTTACCATATGACATCCTAGTTCCCTTCATTTCAATGGAAGAGCATATCAAACATGTACACAAAGTCATCACAATCCTCTGGGAGCAAAATTCCTCTACAAATGCAAGTAAGTAAAAGTTTGCACAAGATGAGCTCTTTTACCTTGGACACATTCTCTTCAAGGACAATAATCATGTCAATCCAAAAGTTATCCAAGCCATAGTGGATTGGATGTGCAATATAAATGTTCCAAAAAATCAGTTTTTCAAACTACTTTAAAACATTTATGCAAGGTTTTTTTACTTTGGTAGCTCCGCTGACCAGGTTCATGAAAACAATTGTACGCTAGAATCAGACAGCTGACTTCGAGACCGCTTTTTTCTAACTTCGAGGAACTTGTGTCCAAACCACTCGTCTTAGCTCTTCTATATCCATCACAACCATAGGACATGTGATGTGATGTGTTTGTAGTAGGAGTCTGAGTAATCCTCATGCGGAACTGCCATCGTGTTGCGTATGAGAGCTAGAAAATCATCACCCTTGAGACTTAGAACACCATTCGAGATCACAAGCTCCGTGTGATGGTACACACCTTCAAGTTGTGACATTTTAACCTTAAGGGCGTTGAGCGGGGCATGACGGACATGACTGACCACAACCGATTGGTGTTTTTCCAAATGCAGCTAAGCATGTTCAGACAACAGGCACGCTGTAGTGAATACCTTAGCCAATTTTTGTTCATGTTGAGGTATCGGCCAGGACATGTTAACATGGCCGATCCACTATGCCAACAGCAAATGGGTGGTCAGTGGATGTTTCATTGACATTGTGGTAGCTACAATGCAGATACCTGATCCTCCCGCACCTTTGCAACAATCAATTCGAGAGATTTTTAACTACAACACTTTTGATGTAGACAAGTTTTGAATTGTGGAGTGTAATTTATACCGGCATGGAGAACAAGTCATTGTGCCGAACTGAAGAGACCTTCGAGCAAAGATTTTTTTGTGACCTGCTGGTGGTAGGTCATGTGGGACCAACGAGAACAAGACAGACACTATCAAAATACCCTTTGTGGCCAGGATTTTGTGTCAATGTACACAAGTATTGCATGACATGTAACACATGCATTTGGAAAAAGACCAAGAACAAAAATCTTGATTTACTTCTCAAGTGACTTCTCATTTGTGGAACTCCACAAGACTGTATTAGCATGGAACTTCTCATTGGTCTTTGGGATTTGGCTCGTGGCCATAGCATACCATGCTATTAGTTGTGGAGCATGTCATCTTCTAACAAAGATGTCATTTTGCCCTCCTAGAACGGTTGATGTGAATGCACAAGAGACCATTCATCTTTTCTTTGAGTGTGTTGTGAATACCATGGATTGCCATTTCACATTATATCTAATCAAGATAGAAAAAATGCTAAGAAGTTCTTGCAGAAGATGCACGAGTAGTTCAATAGCGAGCCTTAAAGGTTGACATGATTTCACCCATAAACTGACAAACAAGTAGAGCACATGAATGGAACTCTATAGTAGACATTCCACATGTACGTGGACCCAACCATGAATAAATGGGATAAAATCCTCGCATCGAAGGAGTTTTTTGGTGAACTTGGTGAGCAAGTCCACGTAGTTCACACTATCTCCGTTGATTAGTGGGCTTCATCCAATGGTGCCGTCTTTGTTGGTGAAGAGTGCGAGCAGAGAGGAACATATTCCTTCTTCTGGATTCTTTCTTGAGTACAAGGACTTCTTGTTACAAGAGAGGAAGGGTCACCTTCAAACAAATCGGCAGCAAAAGACACATATGCCAGCAAAATTCTTCATGATGTCTCAATTGAAATCTGGAACAAGGTGTTGCTTTGTAGTAAACATCCTTGGGTAAAGTGGCCAGGGGCATAAAAGCTTATATCAAAGTGAACTGGGTTGTTCTCTCTTGTTGCACACATCGGGCCACTGGCATACCACTCGCCTGATGTGTGATGATACATGAATGTTTTCATGTGATCCTTCCATCCCCATAAACTGCAGAGGCAGTCATTCAGCCACCATAGCAAATTCTTACCACCGACGGCCAATACGAGGTCCTCTATGTGAGACTCCCATCTCGTCCAACACCAATAGCAAACGGTTTGTTCGCGAGTTGCTAGGAAATACCTCATTTATTCGGCCATTTTAATATAGAACATAACGCATGGAAGCCTAGATCTTGTGCGACGACCTTGATTATGCGTTGCAAATCCTTATCATCAATACAACTAATGAGATTAAAAAAATTACAAACAATGAACACATGCTACCATGAAATGCATAGTGAGATAACACATGGTGGGGTTATACATGGACATTCTTGTGTTGGGTTGAAGGTTTTCTGTTGTGCATAGGCAAGATATAAACTCTATGGCTCTCATCACTTTCCCATCGTTGATATGATGATATGTCATTCTTAATATTGGATATCAGACGAATCGGTGGGAGAATGGTTGCCCTCACAATCACGATCAAACACTAAGCATGGGACACACATACCAAACTACCCTGGTTTCGGGCATTCTTTACATTCCCTACTGCTCTTGGTACCTTGATTTCAATGTTTCATGTGGAAAAAGACACCATAGTCTAAAATCCCTTAGCATTTCACATCAAACTCGAGTTCAATTATTTGTATGGTATGGTAGTGCTTCTTATGTTTGGCTAAAATGATTATGTTCCTTTTACTATTCGAGCACACAATTAATTCTGTTGTACTGGACGAATCACTCCAGAAATTACCAAACCCATAAACTTCTACACATAGTTTCATTTTCCATTCGTAGTCTACCAGGGACTGCGTGCGGAACGTGAGATATCCACGTTCCACGTGCAGTCAACCAGGGCTTGCGTACTAGCATGGCGTGGTGCAACAAATCTATCACAACGGGGGGCCGAGTATTTCAGTGGATAGGTTAAAACCTGCCATTGAACCCCCAGCCACAGGGTTACGACCCGTGGCAAAGATACTCTTTAAGGGTGAGGGTTAGTGGGTGGGACTCCCACACAATCCATGGAACAAGGGTTCCGTAGGTACCTAAACTGGTGTGACATAAGTCACATAAGGCACAGTTGGCGACTGAAAGCTCTCGCCAGAGGAGTACCTTCTGGGTCTCCAAGGGTGCAGCATAGGTTCCCTCACCTCTAAGGCTGTCCTAGCCACCAAAAAAGAAAAAAGAAAAAAAAAGCGTACTGGCGTGGCATCCTTCAAGCATCGGAACGCTGTCCGATGCATGGAGTCCCTTCCGGACGATGCGCTTTGCCGTCCGAATAGGGTGGGCGAGCTGCGTAGCTAAGTTCCGAGCTCCCTTTGCAGGTCGCCCGTGCGACTTTGGTCTTCGTCTCTTGAAATTTGAAAGCTCGATAGCTGAACTTCTAGGGACACACCAAGGAGATGAACGCCAGTTCGACCAATCCAAAACACCAAAATAGTACCAGTGGCCCTTGGACAAACAGGTCAAAAAACACATGGTCATAAATTATACGGGGGGTGACCATATACCCATCGATTTCCTGATAGATTCACCATATCCAGGTATCGCTCTTTAACTACCCCATAACCATATAGTGACAACCTTTTGTCTCCCATACCATGTGTTTTCAACCCCCATGTCCATTGACGTTTTAAGAAGAACGCAATGTCCACAACATTTCAGTTTAACAACCATATGTCCACACTGAAGTGGACGCTGTCATGCACTCATCGTGAACGGAACCCAACCGTATTGGCGGTTATGCGGTGCGCCTCCGACAGAAGGCAATTTCACCTGAGAACTATACGACAATGGTACATGCGACTTCCTATGAATACGGACAACGCCAATTGTGTCGACATAAGGTTGTCTGTGCTCGCGAGATATATGGACAACACCTTTTTGGGATGGGTGGGGGGTTTGTATTGCATATGAAAGCACAATCTCGTGAGCTTCGATTCGAACCCGCTTGTATATGCCACAAAACGTCACAATGACTGGACTTCAATGCTGTGAACAGTCGATCAGGAAAATTTTGACGAACGCCGCTGACAAGCGTGATTGGTCTTTTCATTGTCTACTGCTGACTATCGTGATTGGTCGTTTCATCGCCCACCGCCACGAACAAGACGCATTGCTGCGTACCTTTGCGGACTGTGTCAAAGGACCTTAGTTGAATGTTAAAACCCGAGGTTTTCACCGATCACTTAGTGGTTGTTCGCGTAACTTGCGCGATAGGGTCCCAGTTGTCCACTATGGATATGGACCGGATGTCCGTAGATCTGCCACTCCCTCCCATGCTCGGCTGGGGTGACATCGAACACAGTCGACGCGGTCCATGGGGTGTGGACATTCCTGTTCCACCCAAACCAACATGTGACGAGGCCGAGGCTGCATGGCGCAACGTGAAGGCTGAATGGGACTCCATGTATGACCATGAGCCTCCTAGTCCTCACGCCATGTGTTGGATTGTGGGTATGCGGGCTCCAACCAGCTACCCAGTGTACACGAAAAGTGATTGGCAGCCGTGGGTGCAGATGCATCCCATCACATTGTCGCGTATGTGACCCCATGGTTCTATTGTCATTAATGTTTTTCTTTTTGCGACCGGATGTCCAAATGCGTTCACTGCCTAAGTGCCTTCTTAGCGTCCATCCGCAAGACATACTATGTTCATATGAGTATATGTTTGATATTGCACATCTGCCTTCCATTTTCTTCGAAGAACGTTGCACATGTACTGCTGCGTTCTGTTGGGTACACGATTAATACATTACTGGGTTTATTGACAACATCCCCACTGCACATATCACACAGACTACCAATGACTGGTACATCCTTGCCTTTTCAGATACATCATTGTGTCTATCACTTGTACATCTGTCTTCCATTTTCTCCAGATAGCATCGCACACGTACTGGTGCGTTCTGTTGGGTACACAATTAATATGTTACTGGGTTTATTGACAACATCTCCACTGCACATATCACACAGACTACCAATGACTAGTACATCATAGCCTTTTCAAATACATCATTGTGTCTATCACTTGCACATCAGGCATTGAAAATGTACATCCATTCTCGTGCTCCAGCGCACTTAGTGTGCACAGCCTCCGATGAATGGACCTAGCCGTCCACTGACCAACCATCGCTGGACCGTAGGTGGCAAAGAATGGATCCAGGCCATGATCTCACAGGCAGGACACAAGTTGTTTGTCAGACAGCAACCATCAGGGTAGCATTCAACAAACTGCACATTGTCTTTTGTGTCCGATAATGTAGATCAGCGCCCTCTACGTCTCAGTCCTCCACATCGTAAAAGACATCTTCTTGCTCCTCGTCACACGCACCACGTGCATTTTGACACGGTCCATGTTGACAAGGACACACGTGCATCTTCACAATGTGAACTGGCCTTGGTGTCCAATCCTTCCATGTCATGAGGATGTAAGTCGCACCGGCTCCAATCAGGAAAGAAGTCACTGAATCCATGGATGTTTGTGCCGGTGTGCTAGTGAGTTGACAAAAGTGAAGATGTGTTGAAGAGAATGAACCACAAGGTAATCCACGTCCTTTATAGCTAGATTAAACAGACTCGTATCGTTCATTTCCTCCAACGCAATTCCATGTTAGAGTACTGTCGTTATGTGAACTGTTTGCACTCACTTAAGCAAGGTTCTAACACTTCTTCACAAGAGAACAAGGAACATGGAAAATTCTATCGAAAACTTGCAAAAACACTCTGGCGTTCTTCACCCCATCAAAACCACCCTACCCTACTTGCACTACCCCCATAGTTTTGCTAGCCTAGCAACAGTCCTCCTGATCACAACCTAAGCCCTCTGACAACCCTTGTAGACCCAGTGGAGGAGGTAAGACAAGTTCTTCCTCTACCAATTTGGTCCTTCCTCTTGTGACCATGTGTGCTTCAGCCCTAAACCCTCTTGACCATGACCTGCAACATACGCATGGCGACAAGAGTGGAGGAATGAGTACTTTTGAAGATGTCAGAGATTAAGAGCAGCAATAAGCACGTTTTGCAACAACATGGAAAACATACCTTTTAGAAGACATCGGGTTTGTCATCCCACTCCTCTACGCACTCATCCCACCCGTCCATGACGCAAGCTTGTTGATGTTCACGAACTGTTCTTCCCTCCCACTCCCTCTGCAGTCGCGAGTCAGTGAATTGGTTGCCGTCCTTGGGCTCCTCATCATCCGAGTCACTAAGTGCATGCCATTCAGGGTCATAGATCTCTTCTTGCATAGAGTTGTAGCCTGCAGCCTTGTGGTCGTACTCAGCATCGTCCGTTGCGCGACCCGCCGGTCTTGTTGCCCTTGTAGTTGCCGCAACAACTGCAGAGGCTACACTAGCAACTCTGTTTGCTGTTTCACTGGTGGTCCTGCGCCCTGCCTGCCCCATCCATCCCTAGCCTGCGCAAATCCCCAACACGGTCCTCCCTGGACTGTTGTCTGAAAGGAGGACAATGGTCTGTGTTGCTATGCCTGCAGCACGTGAACCACCTGCGGTGTTGCTGGGTGTACCCGTGGCAACAGCAGCAACTTCTGTTGCAGCTGCCGCAGCTTCTCTCTCTGCTTGGGTCTCAGCTGGAGGCCACCTACCAGCGTAGGCCTCTGCCCTTATGGCATCTTCTGCGTGTTGTGGCTGGCGTTTCAGAGCATTGGCTGCTGCCTCAGCTGTAGGAGCCACAGCAGGCTTGTTTGTACACTTCTTCTTCGTGTGTCCCTTCTGGCCGCACCGGGGGCAGATGTAGTTTTTCCAACGCTTGTCCTCGCGGTCCCCCCGAGCACGCTTTGGCCGCCCTGCTCCACGTTTAGGTCCTGGCTGCTGCCACAGCACACCCTCTGGGACTTTGAGCAACGCTAGGTTGACGCCAGGCATGGAGAAGTTGTAGGTGCGCCTGTATGCCATGCGTGTTGGACCAACGTCCGACAGTGCCTCGGCTTGCTCCCCACGGCCGATGATGAATGTGCATGCATGCGCACAGGGCTGTCCCCACTCCTTCCACGTATCGCAAGTGCACGTCCGGTCCTGCACATTCACCATACGCGTCCTGTTGCTGAGCCCTGTCACGGTGCAACTCTGGGGCCCTTCCTCAACGATGTCGTAGTTGTGCGCAAGGACGCTGCTATTGAGGAGAAGCTTTGCCGGTGTTGACACAATTTGACCCTCGCGCAATTTGTTGATTTTGCGCCTCCTTGCAAGCAAGCGCTGCACCCATGTGTACAGAGACACGAAGCAGTAGAAGGGATATAGTTTCCTGCAGTCAACGATGCGGGCATTCAAAGACTTTGCCGCGTTCGAGGTGGTGTGTCCACCACGACCGACTGGACAGTACAGGCGGGCCTAGTGCTCCCTCGGAATGCCGCCCACCCTGTTTGCTCCAAGGAGGTACACTGCTGCGCGGGACTTCACGGCACGCAGCTATTCTTCACACCTCCACCATTGTGCGGGTGTGAGCGCATGTGGCAGCCGCAAAAACCAGTACCCAGTTTGCTTCCCGAACTCCTGCCTTGTATTCTACCGCAAAGGGTAGCAGCAGTAGGTGTGATGAACCCCGGGCAGCTCCTTCTCTACGGCATTCAACAAACCTTTGTCACGGTCAGAAATGACGACCGTACCCTTCTCTGCAGTCGTTGGATACGCGATCGCCAGCTGCTCCAAAATCCACTTCCAATTCTCTTCATTCTCCCCGTAAACCATGGCCCACACCATCGGCACAGCGTTGTTGTTGGCTTAAAAAAACTGACAGATGAGGTGCACCTATTTTTGCCCATTCTTGAGATGCGTGCCGTCCATTGTGAGGATTCGACGTGCGTGCTGGAACCCGAGGACAGTAGCACCTGGGGCGACAAACGCCCTGATGAACACGCCTTCCTTGGTCGCCTCTGCAACTGCATGCGTGTTCTGGTCCACACACTTCAGCTGCAGAGCACGGGATACAAATTGTAAGAGAGTCGAGGCATACATGAAATAATTGCTACACTGAAAAAGTCAACGACGTACCTCTTCATAGTAGAGTGGGAAAAGACTCAATGATAAGGCTTTTGGGTCGTTGATGTTTTCCTGCGCCTTAGTCTTCGCCCGGTACATCGTGTTCTTGTCGACCGCTTTGACTGTGGCTTTGCGAGCAGTGGCAACCAACGTCTTCATGTCAGCTGTGGGGTTCCGCTTCAACGTCGACTCAATCTGCAGCTGGAAACCTAGTTAGCAGGTTGGGGCAGCATGCGTTGTTGATGCAGCGTGCGCGCTTCCACGCTCGTTGCTTGAGTCTGCTGCCCCCTCAGTCGGCTGCTCTAGAGTCTAAGTCTAGAAGCTCTGGGTTTGTTACTCAGAAATGCGCGCGCCAGTGTTAGCGCCAGAAAGCAGCTGAAAACTGAAAGTAACTGATTAGGAATGAAGAATAAGCATCAATGGGAGACCCCTCCAAGTTCTAGCCCCCCCCCACTAGTGTAGAACTTGTTACTCAGCTAACCAGCCAATCAGAAAATAGTGCTTGACCTATTTTCTGGCAGGCAGGGTTTTCTCGGTGAGCCCTACCAGACACCTGACAGCCCAAAACCCAGGCGTCGTCCGTTTTGCCTGAAAACTGGACCATACCATAATACCAACGCTGCAAATGCAGTCGTGCGGTCAGAATCAGCTAGAAAAATAGCTACAAGAAGTTATGGCTGCCGAAACCCAGGCAGTGCCCACGATAGTCAACGATGCCAAACAGGGCCATACAGCAGGAGACATGGACCCTAGGCAGCGCATGATGCTGCAGACGCAGTGCCACAACTAGACACAATGCTAGGTGCATGCAGGTAGCATCTGCATTAGGAGTGACTGCCGGCGGCCCAACCACCGAGGCGGCCTACTGATGGAGTAGAGCGCATCGCCAGAGGGAGGAGGCTCCAACAACGGGTGAGTGGGCCTCAACATGCGTCGGCTCCACCAAATGACACTCCAGTGGCGTCAAGTCTTGCCGTCAATCATCTACACGCCGATGTACACAAGCCAAGAGGACACAACAGAGTACAATGAGAGATGCACCAAAACCAACACTCCCCCATGGCTCACAAGCGTAGTGCACATGTGCGGGTAGAGACACAGTCAACGACCAAACTCCCCTAGGCCAAGCAGAGACGCAATCAGGGACAGAGAGAGAGAGTCAATCACGGACGCATGTCGATTGAACTCACAACCTTCTTGAACGAGTCATGCTTCACTGCCTTGGTCAAGAAGTCAGCCAACTACCGTGCTGTCTCAACCCACACGATGCTGATGCTGCCGTCATAGAACAACAAACGCACATAGTGATACTCAACGTTGATGTGCTTTGTGCGTGTGATGCACGCCGTCATTGTTAGCGATGGCCATGGCACTCTCATTGTCACAGTGCAACGTGATGGATGCGACGGACT
Organism: Penium margaritaceum; assembly: GCA_023375785.1. Classification (NCBI taxonomy): domain Eukaryota; kingdom Viridiplantae; phylum Streptophyta; class Zygnematophyceae; order Desmidiales; family Peniaceae; genus Penium; species Penium margaritaceum. The sequence continues at coordinate 32,636 of SZWC01008662.1, forward strand.
GACGCAACTTGGACAACAGATGACACAACTACACACTCTCACACGCGCCTGAGCCGAGAACAACGTATTCAGCCTCAGCAGTACTGCGTGCAACGCACCCTTGCTTGCCACTGCGCTAGGACACAACTGTACCGTCAATCAGAAAGATCCAATCTGTGTGACTTTTACTGTCCAGACTGCCGGCCGAGTCACTATTGGTGTAGCCCACCACGACAACAAACCGCTGACGGCGGAACATGAGACCTCGCCGAGGAGTCGAGACAACATAGCGCAGCACTCCGATCATGGCCTCGTAGTGGAGGTGACGCGGCTCCTCAGAGAACCCGGCAAGGAGGTTGACGGCGAACGCAATGTCTGGGCGCGTCGTCGTCGCCAGGAACATCTATGACCCGATGACTCACAGGTACGTGGTCACGTCAACTGGCTCCCCCATAACGGCTGGGTCAGGACTCTTCAGCTTCACCTGGCCATCGGGCGACATGGGTGAGGATGCGCTCAGCACGAGTGGCAGGTCCCCCGCAAAGCGGGTGGACAGTGTCTGCACATAGGCGGCCTGGTGGATGTGCAGGACGCCCTGGGAGCGATCATGCTCGAGTTCCATGCCCAAGAAGACTCTGGCAGATCCGAGATCCTTCATTTGGTAGGCGACGTGCAGTAAGTCATTGACACGTTGGGTAGCAACCGTGTCTTGCAATGCAATGAGGAGATCCTCAACGTAAACCAGAACAGCGACAAAAGTCTGGCCTCGCAGAGTGACAAACAGTGCGGGGTCAACGGTGCTGCACTGGAGCCTGCACCGAAGGAGCGTGCTGTTGATTTCGTGGTTCCAGCACCGAGGCGACTGCTTCAGGCCATAGAGGGCTTTACGTAGTCCCCAGACTCTCCCAGTGCCGTCGTCAAAGCCTGGGGGCTGCACTATGTAGAGCTCCTCACCCTCCACTGAGCCATGGAGAAACGTGTTGCTCAAATCCATCTGATGCAGCTCCCACCCATGCTAGGCGACAAGGCTGAAGAGCGCCCGGCTAGTGGAGAACCGGCCAACTGGGGCAAGTATCTGGTCGTAGTCAACCCCAGGAATCTGGGAAAACCCCTTGGGGGCCCCAGGTGGGATGCGTGCGAGTGCAGCCACGATAGCGTACCGATGCTTATGATGAAGCATGGCATAGCCCAGTGCGCAACCCGAGTGAAGGTCTGCAATGATGGCTGAGATGGTCAAGCCAAGGACCTTGGTGCCAGGATCCCCACTCACGACCGTAGGAGCGGAGGAGACACGTGGAGCCACGGGGGGTCGAGGCACCACGGAGCGCGGTGCGACGATCTGCGCGCTCACCGACGGTCTGGGTTGGAAGCTGCCGCCCTGGCCACGCGTGTAGCTTGGCAGGGCAGGCGATGGCACTGAGTCCGCCGGGCCACTGGAGGCGGATGGGGTTGCTGACCTAGAGGGGCTCGCGGATGCAACCGGGGCTGTCGGCCCGGGGAGACCAGCGGACGCGACTGGGGCAGCCGGCTTGGAGGGACCAGCGGACACAACTGGAGGTTGCCGGCCTAGAGGGACCAGCGGATGCGACTGAGGCTGCTGGCCTAGAGGGACCAGCGGAAACGACTGGGGCGGCTGGCGCGGAGGGACCAGCGGACGCGACTGGGGCGGCCGGCCCGGAGGGACCAGCGGGCACGACTGGGGATGCTGGCCCGGAGGGACAAGCGGACGCGACTGGGGGTGCCGGCCCGGAGGGACCAGCGGACGCGACTAGGGCGGCCGGCCCGGAGGGACCAGCGGGCACGACTGGGGATGCTGGCCCGGAGGGACAAGCGGGCGCGACTGGGGCTGCCGGCCCGGAGGGACCAGCGGACGCGACTAGGGCGGCCGGCACGGAGGCACCAGGGGACGCGACTGGGGCTGCCGGCCTAGAGGGACCGGCGTACACGACAGGGGCGGCCGGCCCGGAGGGACCAGCGGACACGACTCGGGATGCTGGCAAGGAGGGACAAGTGGACGCGACTGGTGGTGCCGGCCCAGAGGGAGCTGCAGACGCGACTGGGGCGGCCGGCCTGGAGGGACCAAGGGACGCGATTTGGGCTGCTAGCCCGAAGGGACCAGCGAACACGATTGGGGCGCCCGGCTCGGAGGGACCAGCGGACACGATTGGGGATGCTGGCTCGGAGGGACCAGCGGACGCGACTAGGGGTGCCGGCCTGGAGGGACCAGTGGACGCGACTAAGGGTGCTGGTCCGGAGGGACCAGCGGACGCGACTCGGGCTACTGACTTGGAGGGACTGAGGGATGTGTCACCCGGAAGCGGCAGGACGGAGGACAGACTCACCACTCCCCCACGCGACGGGATAAACACGGACGAGCCGGACCGAATGAGGTCGCGAGGAAACAGGTCCTCAAAGAAGAGGCTATCCCGGGACTCAACGATGATGTGCCGGGAGGGATCCCAAAAGCGCCAGGCGGTGGAATGACGAGAGACACCAAGGAAGGTACAGGGACGTCTGCGGGGGACGAGCTTGCTGCCCTGCTGTGGGACAGGAAACCACACAATGGCCACGCAGCCCCAGACGCGAGCCGGGTGGAGATCAGCTCGCTGACAGCACCAATGCTGGTACGCTGTGGACTGGCGGGGAAGGGGACCGTGGGGAATCCGGTTCCAGAGCAAGGTCATGTAGGCCATGGCTTCAAAATAGGAGCAATCGGAGAGACCAGACTCGATCGGCATGGTGCGGACGGCGTCGGCTATGGTACGGTTCCACCCTTCGGAGACAATGGTCTGGGCGGGCGTGTAAGGCGCGGATGTCTCATGGCAGATTCCGCGGGAGGCGAGAAAGGTCGTGGCTTCACCCATGTACTCAACACTGCGATCGGAGCAAAAGCGGCAGAGAGAGCGGCCACACTTGCGCTCCACAAGGACAAGCCAGTCCTGGATGGCGCGGGCGACATGGCTCTTCTGCCGAAGGCAGATGACCCAGCGGTAGCGAGAATAGTCGTCAGTGAGGGTGAGGACGTAGCGACCATGCTCGCCGACGGACTTGGTGGGGAGAGGACCCATGACGTCCGAATGGACAAGGTCGAGAGGGGCATACGCACGGGATGAAGACAAGGGATACGTGGTCCGGTGCATCTTCCCGTGAGTGCAGTCAATGCACTCAGTGGGGCACGGGAGGGGGAAAGTCTCCGGGTCAAGGTCCTTGGCCGGCTGGGTGCGGAGCATGCTGTCTACGGTGGCAGAGTGGATGTGGCAAAAGCGACAGTGCAAGAGGCGAGTGTGCTGAGGAGAAAGCGTACTGGTGACAAACACATGGCCTGTGGCGTCCGGTGGGGAGGAGACGGAAGGAGAGGAGGAGAGGCGAGGTACATGCCACAAGTTGTCATGGGCAGTGGCGTGCAGTCCAACAAGACCAAACGGACGCAACGACATAGTCCCAACACCACGCAAGTGCACAACGTCCATGCTCATGCGGTCAAGGGCAGTGACGGACAGATTGTTGAGCTCAAGACCAGGGAGGAAGAGGTCATCGGTCAAAAAGACATCACCGGAGGGACCACAGAAACGAGCGACGCCAACACCACGGACAGGAAACACCTTGCCAGAGCCTGTCCGGACACCGGAAACATCACTGACAGGACCGAGCATACTAAAGGCCTCACGAGAGGCCGTCATGTGATGCGTGGCCCCGGAGTCGATGATCTAGGTCTTAGCAGGGTCCTAGAACGGGGTTACTAGATCACTAACGGTCACATGGCAGCAAGCAAGGGACGCGGACCCGGTGGAAGGAGGTGCGAACCGAGACTGCCAATCGTCAAGCCAAGAAACGTCGTCCAGGGAAGGGGTAGCGGAGACCATGAGACACTAGGAGACAGACGAGGAAACAGAGCATGACCGTAGCTCAGTCTTAGTCATGCAGGGCTGGACAAGAGAGCAGGAAGTGATGCAACTCACATTTCCCTGGGGAGGAGGGTGAGGCAGGCCGAGCTGGAGCGCGATGAACTGCTCAAGCTGGCGCTCACAGGAGGATGGCTTGGGAGTGTAGACGGAGTGCGGGGTGATAGCGCCGGAGCCCGGGTAGAAGGATGACTGTGCCGGCGCCGACGGCTGCGGCTTTGGTGTTGGTGGGATTGGCAAAGCAACCGGAGTGGTGGGACTGCTGGACGAGGCCGAGGTATCTGAGACGGCGACAGCTACGGTGGCATAGGTGAGACGGCGCTCACACTGGCGACGCATGGTGACGATGATGCATGCCTCATCCATCGGTAGAGGGCACGTGTACCATCCGTGCCTGGGCTGGGCACAATTACGGCAGACCAAGCCGCCACCGCTGGACCCGGTCGACGATGCTGCTATTGCTGCTGACCCTTGCCTTTCTTGTTCTGACGCTTCTTCCCTGACGATGATGAGGTAGCTGCGGCGGGGGAGGCGAAGGCCACGGAGGCGACGGTAGAGGAGGCGACGGTAGGGGAGGCGATGGCCTCCGTACGCTGGAGTCGGGACTCCAGACGAGCTTCCTCAATCCAGAGGAAGAGCTCGTATGCCCAGGGCATGAGGGTACCCTGGGCCGCCATGGTGGAGAGGACGTTGTGAGGGTAGTGGACGAAGACGTCCGCTTACACGTCGGTGGCACCACGCTTGATGGTGAGGAGCGCGGCGAGAAGGGGTGGGGCAGACTTACCGAGGCGACAAAGGATGTCCTGCGCCCGCTGCCAGTAGGAGGTGACCGTCTCGGTCTTCTCCATGTGCAGGGAGTTGAACTCCCGCAGCAGGCGGCTAGTCTCAGCCTCGTTCGACAGGCAATGGGGATGAGTGAGGACGTGCCACGCGACTGCAGGGTCTGGGGTGGCGTCAGCGGTGAGGTCGCCTAAGAAGGGCTGAGGGGGAGGCGGGAAGTCGGAGGCGCGACAGGGACTAGAGCCCCGATGGCACGACCAGCGTCACACAACTGGTTGGCCAGGGTGGCATCATACGGCAGGTTGTAGTATGCCCACAAGCCCTCACCCCGGCCTGAAGCGGCGGCGGCGACGTCTCAAAGCAGTTTTGCCTGCGGCCAGCACCCAGAGTGGGGCCAAGGACAAAGGTCATAGTCTGCCGCTAGCGCTGAGTGTGCTGCTACGCCAGGTATTGCGTGGCAGTAGACACAGCTGGGCTGGCGTGCCCTGGAGGGGGGAAGGATGACGGCGCACTGGGGGCGGACTGAGAAACCAACGGTTATAGTGCCGCAAGCTGCTGCATCAGGGCGGCGAGCTATTCCTGAAGAGTAGCTAGGGGGTCAGGGTCATCGCCAACAACGTCAGAGGGCATCTGCCGCTACTGTTGCTCCTGTTGCTGCTGCTCCTGCTGCTGCTGCTGACCCTGCTGCTCCTACTGTTGCTGCTGCTCCTGCTGCTACTTCTGTTGCTGGTGTCGCTGCTGTTGCTACTGCTCCTGCTGCTGCTGTTGCTGCCCCTGCTATTGCTACTGCTGCAGCCACTGCAAGAAAGGGATGGTGGGGGTCCCTCCAAAAGAGGAGGACCCCTCCCCAGTGGGGTTACCAGCCATGGAGTGATGCCCTTTTGTTCGTCTGTTTATGGTGCTGACGTGAGTAGTGACGTCTTCTCAGGGTGGTGGACGTCTCGCCCACCTTTAGGTTTATTTCCCCCTTCCCTTGCCCCCTTTTGTTGTTTATTTTGGTGAGTTGATGATGTGAGCAGTGACGTCAACGGTGATCTCATCAGCTGGATGCTGACGACACCAGTGGCGGTTGTTTGGGCCGCTGCTACAACTACTGTTGCCTCTATTGCTACTACTACTGATGTAGCTGGTATTGGTGCTGTTGGTGGTGGTGCTGCTGCTACAGCTGCTGCTGCTGTTTCTATTGTAGCTACTGTAGCTACTGCTACTACGGTTGCTATTACTGCTGCTATTGTTGTTGGTACTCCTGTGGCTGCAGTTGCAGCAGCAACTGCTGCTACTACGGCAGATGTGGCGACTACAACAAACGTAGCTACTGCAGCCGCATCAACAAAGTTTGTGGGGTGGGGATTTTTTTTGCGTTTTTTTTTCTTTTCTTGTCTGTCACAACGGGCATCTGCCCGCTGCTAGCTGCAAGTAGCGGGATGCTGCTCGCTAGTAGCTAGCTGCTGCTTGCTGGTAGCGAGCAGCTGCTCCCTGGCAGTAGCGGGCTACTACTCGCTGCTCGCTTGCTAGGGGCAGCGAGCAAGAGTAGCTCTGCTGGCAGCTGCTCGCTCCAACCACTGCTGTAGCTGGCTGCTGCTGCAGCTCGCTACTGCGACTGTTGCAGCCCGCTGCTGTTGCTACACGCTGCTACAACTGCTGCCTACTGCCGCTGGTGCTCGCTGCTACTAAGAGTTGCTGCTGCTGCGGGCTGCTACTGTTGCGGGCTGCTACTGCTGCAAATTGCCTGCTGCGGGCTGCTGCTACTGAGGGTTGCTGCGAGCTGTGGCTTCTGCCTACTGTTGCTACTGCACGCGGCTGCTGCTGGCTGCTGCTGCCACTACTCGCTGCCGTTGCCTGTAGTTGCCGCTGCTACAGAGTGCTGCTGCTGCGTGCTGGTGCTAGTCACTACACCCTGGTGACGTTGCAGCGTGCGTTGTCACCTACAGGTGTTGGACGCGGCTCGCTGCTCACCTCCTCGTGTCACGCGTGGGATTCAGTGCTGCCAAAAAAATTCGGCAGCATTTCCCCTGGCCCAGTGGCCGTGGGAAAAGAATCGGACGCCGCCACCAGGCGGGTCAATGCTGCCGGAAAAAATCCGGCAGCATTTCCCTTGCAGTGGCGCGTATGGGGGTCCGCCGGCATTGTCTGGCACCTGTACGCTAGTCTTCTGCTACTGCTGCTGCTGCGCTCTAGCTCTGACACCAAGCTGGAAACCTAGGCAACAAGTTGGGGCAGCATGCGTTGTTGATGCAGCGTGCGGGCTTCGGCGCTCGTTGCTTAAGTTTGCTGCCCGCTCAGTCGGCTGCTCTAGAGTCTAAGTCTGGAAGCTCTGGGTTTGTTACTGAGAAACGCGCGCGCCAGTGTTAACGCCAGAAAGCAGTTGAAAACAAAAAGTAATCGATTAGGAATGAAGAATAAGCAACAATGGGAGACCCCTCCAAGTTTTAGCTGCCCCCCACTGTTGTAGAACTTGTTACTCAGCTAACGAGCCAATCAGAAAATAGTGCTAGGCCTCTTTTCTGGCAGGCGGGGTTTTCTTGGTGAGCCCTGCCAGACGCCTGACAGCCCAAAACCCGGGCGTCGTCCATTTTGCCTGAAAACTGGACCATACCATAACACCAACGCTGCGAACGCAATCGTGCAGTCAAAATCAACTAGAAAAATAGTTACAAGAAGTTATGGCTGCCCGAACCCAGGCAGTACCTACGACAGTCAACGATGCCAAACAGGGCCATACAGCAGGAGACATGGACCCTAGGCAGCGCATGATGCTACAGACGCAATGCCACAGCCAGACACAACGCTAGGTGCATGCAGGCAGCATCTACAGTGGCAGTGACTGCCGACGGTCCGACCACCGAGGAGACCTGCTGGTGGAGTAGAGCGCATCGCCAGAGGGAGGAGGCTCCAGCAACGGGTGAGTGGGCCTCAGCGTGCGTTGGCTCCACCGAGTGACACTCCAACGGCGTCAAGTCTCACCGTCAGTCATTTGGTCGGCGATGTACGCAAGTCATGATGTCACAATAGAGTACAATGAGAGATGCACCAAAAGCAACATCTGCCGCGCCACCCACTTCACAGCCTTCACCGGGTCTCCGCGACCATTTCTTGGGATACACTTGTGTCGTTCGACAAACTCGTCCACCACGACACCATCCCCATTTGGCGCCACATGGGCACGGAGTAGCCACAGGCAATCTTTCTCCTTGAACTGCCCACACCGTGCAGTGAACTGCGTCTTCTCACTACGCAGCCACCGAATAGTCATTCAGTTGGTGATGGTGTAGTCATCCACTGCTGCGTGTGCCTTAGCCATGTCGTGGAACGACATCCCCGCGGGAAAAGTTGGCTCTGCCTTTCTGCGCTTTGGGGCCTCACCAGACGCCTCATCGTCCGAGGACACTGCATCATGAACATGGACATGGCATGATTGAAGGGACAGATGGATAACCTTAAATTCTTCATAGAAGGGGAAAACGGTACAGAAATTTTACCATAAACATGATTCGGGCAAGACAGCCTCAGTGTGTCTCTTGCTTCTTTGGGCGAATTGAGGAGCACCTTAGCACGTTGCTCATGCTCAAAGTGCTCGTCGTACACGATGTTTTGGGTGGATGGGGTTTGGGGCACGAGACCTGGCTCGTTGAGCTGAGGGCGTGAGAGACCACGACGTTCAGAAACCAAAGGAGCGTCGTCTGACCTACGCCTACGAAACGCAGCGCACTACAACTGGGTAGCCATCTTGGACGACCTGGGTACAATACATGTAAAATTGAAATTAAAAACACTACATATACAGGCTCACCGGGCCCAGAGGCGTCAACAAGCACGTCCATGGCGCGCGACAACCGTGCGTGGTGGGTGTCTGACGAGCATGACAGTGCCTTGGACCCTGTTGTCGACAGCGGTCGAGAGTAGGGTCCAATGCGGGACCACCGGACACCCTCTACAGGACGCTGGAAGGCGATGGTCTCCCCGCCAATCCTTCGCGCGACATGTGCATGATAGGCAAAATAGACATAGTGGCACGGGTTCGTGGGGATTCGACGTGAGTCCTCGTACATGCTCGTTATCCGACCCAATGAGTCTCATTGCCTTGCCTCGAGTCGGCGCATGGAACGTCGCGAAAATGACGACTTGTCAACGGTGGACAGGTTGGCGGTTACTGACAACGACGGCCTGCTAGCTGACTTTGCGTGCAGTGGTTTACCGTTGAAAGTGCCGAATTGTAGGATGGGTTTCGTCAAAGAACAATTAGCCCTTGGTGAACACGGTTTACACAAAGAGGAAGTCTGACAGGTTTCCTTTGCATAAATGTTCACCCCCCCTAATACACTGGCCGTAGGGAGGGGTCGCTCACATATTACGCCATGCTCCCGACACTATTGGACAGTCTCAATTTTCGGCGATAAATGATCGCAGATCCCTACCCGACCATTGAAGAACAGCGGACAGTCAAGTTTTGTAGATTCTCGAACTTACCCTTTTAATGAAATACTAAACACCCCACATCCACCTCCATGAAATAAGTACGCCATACAGATATGGCGTACTTTTATCGCCCAATGTGGACATGGCGCTGACAGCGCCATGTCCACATTGGCGTAGGCGTTGTGAACAGCGCCGCGCTGTTAACAACGCCTACGCCGATTATGGGGTTCTTTATTTTTAACTACGTGGATATGGGGGACTTCAAATTCCACATTTGGACATGGGAGACTCCGCCCCTTGGGAATGTGGATATGCGGGCTATTTCGCCCTAAATTATAGTAAAATTTAACTGATACGAAATTGGGTTCTAGAAAATAGGCGAATGTAATAAACAGTACGCTATGTGGAATTCATTGAACGAAAAAATGTTTCACATTCACTCAACCTAAAAAACAATTAACATCAAAATCGAAGAGCAGTAGGGTAACTCAAGAATATCTTGCCCTCCATATGTCGAATAAAGCAATCGCAACCCTAGCTTGCGTCCAAACGCGATTTTGACGCAAAGTTTGTGTCGAGTGGATGTGACATGCATGTTGCATCAGAGTGTTGACATCAACATTTCCGCAAAACAATGTCAGGGTTTTTCATTGCTGTTATGGACGCTTCAGGGCGGTTTCCAAGGGGGATCTGAGACTCCTTACGCATTGGCGTGGTACTCGTTGGACCCCGATGCTATGTCGTCCAAGAGTTGTACTCGCAAAAAAAAAAAAAAAAAAAAAAAAAAAAACCCAGCAAACTCAAATGTCATTCGAGGTGGGGTCTAGGGAGGGTATTTACGTAGAAGCTAATGGGCTTGTGTTCAGTTAAAAAACATACTTATTTTGAAGAGGGCGTTTTCGCTCGATTGTGATCGATTGATGACAACCCCCCTTTTTTGACGCGCAAACCCTTTTTTACGATGTGGAGGTTTTTTTTGGTATATAATTCGATTGAGAAAAAAAAAATCCGCCGATCGAAAGGGGTTTACAAGGGGTTTGCACATCGGAAAAGAAGAAAAGAAAAAGGGGTCGTTTCGAGATCGCGATCTCGCTAGGGAACGAAAACCCCACGACCATTGACTGCGGAGAAGGACTTGAATCGCTCTGCAAACTTGTTTTTCAACATTGTGAGCACGGTTTTAATGTCGTGGAAAACAAGGGGGTGATGGGAATTATCCTTTGATACATAATGGTAATCATTTTCATAGATATATACACTTTTTTAGATAAATAGCATGATGAAATTTAAATAAATGGTATAAAATATATTGTTTTCCTGTGAGAGTCCTTTTCACCTCATATGGCATGAGTTTTGGAATAAGTCACGTTCCTCTCAAGGTTCTGAGAGATTTGTTTATTTTAAATTTTATATCTGAAAAATTAAAAATTTTCGGCAAAGTTTTTGGAAGAGAAGGTCCTTCCTTCACCGTCCCTTGAAACCTGATGTGCTTAGGGAGGGCAGGACGGCTGGGTTTTCCCCAAGCTTTATTTGTGAGCACAGGTGGTCCACACGACCCAGTTGGTGACAATTAGATGAAAATGTGTACGAGGAAATGTTCATGTCTGTCCTAACGGACATGCGTTTGGGCTGTCCAGGTGCTGCCCATTGGCTTGGTTCATCGACCGTGGACTCCGTGCATTCTCATTGGGAAGCGGATGGAGGAAAAATCTTTCTGCATTCAAAGCGTGAGGGAAGGGAGTTCCATTGATCAATTTGCTCGTTTGGCCGTCAGTTTGGAAGCCCTCACCAACTGGCTTAAGGTGGGCGTAAAAACATGAATTGGCAATAGCTTTTGCTCTCTTCCAGGTTTAGGCCAGAATAGACTCGTATTTTTCTGAGCCTTTATCTTTCGGAGTGTTTTCAAAAGAAAAAGAGGTAATAATCAATAAATGAGTGAAATTTATATATTCGAGAGAAGGATTCATCACATTGAGAAGTTTTTTTTGTATGGTTAGTCCATTTTCAAGCTATTTTTATCATGCGGCAATGATACAAGGTACCACGGCGGGGTATTTCGTTACCAGAAGATTTGAAATTGGGTTTTTTAGAATAAAAAAGGAAAGGATGGTGACTTGTGAATAAATTGTAATCGACAGGGGGTTTGTTATTTTTGGTTCCCGAATCCTGGGTACGGTTATATTTTCGTTTTCATTATGGTAAGAACATGAAGACTGACGATGTATGTCTAAGCTGGACATGTTTACATTTGCATGGCGAATGGTGGAAGAATGATATAATATAGAGACAAAATATTGAATCAAACCGATGCCTTCGATTCGAAGTGGTTTATGTCAATGCAAGCGCGTCTCGAACTGTTGCGATTTTCAAGTCCGCGGCTGATGATTTTGTAGGCTTCGTTCTCTATGACGTACTTTTCTTGGCAGCTGCTCCCATCATGCTTGAGAGGTATCATTGAAGGAAGAACTTGTCTTTGCATGCTCTATTTGTGCATCTCCACCATTCCCTTGTCTCTGTCCATTGTACCAATGCGTTCTTGCATGGTTGTCGTTGAACAAGTCGTACGCCCGACGATGTCCTGCGGAGTTCGATGCCAGTCCCATTGCCGAAAATGCGACACGTTTCTACCACCGATTTTCCACACCCGCAAGTGCCCCACTTCACATCATTCGTCGGAAGTACTTAAAAAAGCAGGCCTTTGGAGTCCGTGCATCCGACGGCGGTCTTCGAAAAAGTCCCCGGCACGTGCTTCCCCACCATGCGCGCCTCGATGACGTCGGCAAACCCCGTCGCATCTGTCCGCATGGCAAAGCCTCCGCCGGTTTCTGCCTCAGTGCGATTTGTGTGCGGCATAGAAAACATCGAGCGCGAGCCATCCTCTGCTCATGGCACGAAGCATCTGGACGTTTCGGCAACGCTTTGCTGCAATGAAATGTTTTCCCATCTGCAACAAAGCTTTGAGGTATCAGGTGTGAATGTTGGCGGGATAGATTTGGCAGCAGCGATCGCAGCCAATAGGCTGGATCCGATGTTTTCCCTGTGGAACGATGGGAGCAGCTGTGTGTCACCATCATCAGCTTCTGTTCACCACTCAAGGGATGTTCAAACTTCATTGGTGGAGTCCCTCGAACCGTGCGTCATCGCGAGGACCTGTGCGCTGGGCGCGTCATCGCGGCTCGGAATCCGCTAGGAACGATACTAACGTTCTTACTCAGCATGCGTGAGGAAACAGCAAGAGAGTGCTGCAGGCGACCTGCAACCGTTGGGTCGAGCGCGAAAACAAGCTACGCCGTTAGCTTTCCTAGTCTATGAATGAAATCTAGCCGTAGATTTCAACGCGGCATGACCGGTACAGATCTTCACCAAGCAGCGAAATGCTTCGTGCGCTGCACCGCCCGTCCGCTTCGCATTCCAACAAACCGCCGTCGCCGTCGAAGGCGTGGCGTACAGTTGACGCTGCACTCCGTGTACTCTGAACGTCGGCGCTAACTTCACTGGCAATCGTCAATCCTCAATTGACAGGTTGCCAGTCCTACGTGGCATCCGAAGTCCACGGATCCACAGCACACGTGCGGAGGGAGCGATGCGGAAGCCGCTGTCGCGCTCGCAGTGTTTCTGGTCACATTTAGGCAGATGCCGGAACGGCTGGACAATGATGGTACTGCTGATTCGAGGATTCTCTTCCAGTGTTGCCCCTACCTCCCCTCTCCCTCAGACATCCAAGTGGTGCATTCATGGCGTCCACCGAAGTAGCAGCGGCAGCTTGCTGCGGACACGGCCCTGGCTACGCCACTCCGTTGGACGCCCTGGCCAACGGTCCGCGTGAGAAGTTGCTCTACGTCACCGGCGTGTATCACGGTCAGCAGCTCACGCGTTTCTTGATCGCTCTTCTGCAGTCTACTCTCTCCCTCATCCCTCCTTTCTTTTCAAGGAGTGGTCCACTCCGAGTGGAGCCGTCGTCAGGTCGTGCCACCCGCAGACGTGTGGTGCCATGCGCGCCTGCTGTGTGCTGGTGTTGAGCGTGACGTTCATCCAGCACAGGCCCGACAGGTGGTCTGAGCAGCCTAGGAAACGAAGAAGGATCGTTAAGGAGGAGCTTCTTGACCATCTCCTGTGGTGATCATGTTTTTTGCGTGAGATCGTACCCTGCCTACGGGGAGGGATATGGGAGGGGGGGCACGAGTGGACACACCGTGTGTCTCTACGACCCCCCGTGACATCGTACTTTTCCCCTTCTGCCGCCCTTTCTCCACCTTCCTCTCCTCCGTGCAGCCGTGTCCTCGTTCAAGCGCCTTCAACATCCTCCTGCTCATAGCTTCTCTCTCGTGTCGTGTGCGGGACACTGTGTATGTGGGATGTCCCCCACACGCACACACGCGAGTTCCTGTGTAACACAGGACGAC
>SZWC01008662.1:63699-96091 GCA_023375785.1 Penium margaritaceum
AGGGGGGGGGGGGTCCGTCCCTCTCCGCCGTCGGCCCCTCTGTCGGTCGGCCGACAGAGCCGACGGGGCCGACGGGCCCCTTCGAGGGGCCTCTCGGAGGGGCTGGACGGAGCCCTCTGAGGGCCCCCTCGAGAAGAGGGGAGGGGGGCGAACAGGGCCGACGGGCCCCCTCAGAGGGTCCCTCCTCAGAGGAGGGCTACAAGGCCCTCCTCGGAGCGCCAGAAGCAGTTGCAACGACAGGTGCAGCTGTTGCGGTTGCTGCTATTGCTGCTTTTGCTGATGCTGCTGCTGCTGCTCTGCGCAGCAGTTGCTGTTGCTACCTGCTGCTACCGCCACTGCTGTTGCTGCTGCTTGCTGTTGCCACTGCTGCTGCTTGCTGCTGTCGCTGCTACAGTTGTTGCTCCACACTGTTGCTGCTGCCATCGCTGCTGCACGCTGCTGCTACTGCCGCTCCTGTTGTAATAGCTGCTACTGCTACTGCTATATGCTATTGCTGCTGACACCGCTACTGTAGCGGCTAATGCGCTGCTACATCTGCTATTGCTTTGAGCGGCCACGCAGCGGCTATTGGTGCGTGGCACCGCAGCTGCGGCAGATGCTTTGCCTGTTGTTGCTATTGTTGTTGCCACCGTAGTCGCTAGTACTGCTGTTTGTAGCTCACTGCCCTTATGGCATTCACGTGTAGTCATTTTGTGCTCCCTCACACTGCTACCGGCGTGGTGCCACGTGGTGCGTTCTCTTTGCGTTCCACTCATTGCTGCTGCTTCTGCTGCTCACACGCCCCCCTATGCTCTGATACTTAATTGGAATCATTTTAGGACATGAAGGCCCATACAAAAATGAACACGACCTCTGTGTGTGAGTGCAATGCAAGGCGGCAAGAATTTGGCTAAGTTTGGTACGCTGCATATAAAAGAGCAAGGAGGAGGTACAAATGAGCCCCTAGCGGGCTTGTATAGGGGCGCCGGCAGCTAGCCGCACAGGGCCCCGTCACCTCCGCTGAACCCAACCGAGTCAGCGGGGAGAACACACTGCATACACCATGACAGCAACAAAGGTGGTCTTCTTGAGGCACCGGAATAGCTCTCCAAGTGCTCGGGCCTTGACCACCGAGAAAATATGAGTAGTGCCAAAAAATCTCGGAATCAACGTCCAGACATCACAGACAGCTTTCCGAACATCGGAAGCCCCAAAACAGCCATCGGGTCTCCTCGTCGCACCGGTACAGTCCACCGGGTACACGGGTTTCAACCCACCAAGAAAACTCTCCTACCTCCTGACAAGCCCACATGGCTGCCAGAACTCATCGACCGCGTCTAGCAGGCATTTTCATAGGTGCTGGAAAAGTCTCGGTGCAGTTCGGAGGCCTGTCGTATCGTCACGCCCTCCTCTACCATATACACCGAATTTGGGTGTATCGGTAAACTAGCGGTGCCGGTCGTGATGGGTGGAAGCCACACAAACCAACACTCCCCCTGGATGACATAGCCATCCACGCGAGAGATAATGAACGAAGGCATGGAACAACAATGTATGCCAAACCACAAATCACACCTGTCAACCACACTCATCTGCTACCCAACTAAGGTCTCCCTAGACACTGGCACATCCCACCAAGTGTCTGGGTCTCGACCATGAGAGGAGTGATGTACACACACACAAACCAGTGTAATGCACATCATACACATGTAAGACGACAATATGGTCTCCTTGTGACATTGGCGGCACCAGTGCCCGGGTCTTGACTGCTACGAGCAATCCAACACAATAGCATCATCATCCAAACACAGGATCATGGGAGGATCTCCTCGTAACACGGGTGCAACTCACCACGTGTCCGGGTCTCGACCACTAAGAGCGACCCAGCTTGCATGCACATGCCACATGCAGTATAGCCACACACCAAGACACACGATCACATGGTCTCCTCGTGACTCTGGTATAATGCACCAAGTGTCCGGGTCTCGACCAACAGTGTGCTACCATCCACATGCAGCTGTGGAGGCACGTAGGATGAGCCACATGCGGCATACTCTAGATGCTCATAACAAAGCATGGACCTCGCCATGCATGTCCCATGACGTCGCGTCAGGTCGAGGTCCAGAAAACAGCAGCCACCCATAGCAGTAGCAACAGATCCTGGAGGGAGCCACCACGACTACGCTGTAGCAGAGCGGTGGAGGTAGCAGAGACAACGATGATAGCTGCAAGCAACACCGGCTGTAGTAACAATAAGCGGCAGGAAGCACCTGTGGCGGTAGCGGCTACGGGCAGCACGCACTACAGCAGCAGCACTGGGTGGCAGTAGCAGCGCCTATCGGTGTGTACACACAAAAAATGAAAAAAAATGAGGAGAAGGAGCTCAAAGGAGAAGCAGCAGCTTGCGGCAGCCGCGGCTGCGAGTAGTGGCAGCACGCAACAGCAGCAGCAACTTGCAGTTGCGGCGGTGGGCAGCAGCTACAGCTGTAGCAGCGGCGGCGATCACCTGCAACGGCAGCTGCAACAGGTGACAGCAGCAAAGAGCAGCAACATAAGGGAGCGGCAGCAGTAGCTAGCGGCTGCGAGTAGCAACAGCAGGCAACAGTGAGCAATAGCAGCAGTAGCGGTGGCAAGCAGCTACAACAACAATAGTAGCGTGTAGCAGGCACAGTGACAGCAGTAGGAGCAGTAGCGACGGCGCCGGCGGGCAGCTGCAGCGTGCAATCGCAGCTGCTCACGCGGGCTACAACGGCAGTAGCAGCCCGCGTAGGAGTGGCAGCCGCAACAGCAACAACCACTGGTACTACTTGCTTGCCTCGCAAAGTTGCATTGCTACTTCGCGTTGTGAGCAAGCAGCTTCGTGCTGCTTGCTCGCAGCGAGCGAGCTCGCCGAGCGAGCTCTCTCGACGGGCTCGCCGAGCGAGCTTGCTCAACGGGCTCGCTCAAAGCGAGGGTCGAGCTAGAATGGACATAAAAAAGGGAGGGGGAGAGGAGAGAAAGTGGGGCCCTCGAGAGGGGCACCTCAGAAAACCCCAAAGGGGGCACCCGAGGAGGTGGCACCATCACAAAAAAAAACGCAACAAAAAAAAGGGAGGAGTACAGGGGGGTCCTCGAGTGGGGCAGTTGAGTAAGGCCCGGGAAGGGGTTCCCCACTCGCGACGAGCATCGGTGAACAAAAAAAAACCAGAAGTGAGTTTTGTTTTTTTTGTTTTTTTTGTTTTTTTTACTTTTGAGTTTGGCTTTAGGCCACTATCTTCGGATGAAGACGAGAACCGTTGTAGCAGTTGCCGCCGCGAGAGTCGCAACAGTAGTAGCAACAAAAAAGGTGGCTTCAGGCCACAACCATCCATTGACGACGGCACCCGGTGCAGCATCAGCGGCACCGAAGGCGACTTGAGGTCACATGTTGCGATAGTTGTGCCATCGCCATCGGGTGCAACATTGTAGCAACACAGTACGGCTGAGGTTGTCGCCTTGACTGACGACATTGTAGCCCGTCTTAGAGACGTTGCTCCACTCGCATCCCTCTACATGGCTCTTTGCGCCATTGGGATCGAGTGTTCAGGACTATCACCCACGCTCAGCTCTCGACATGAGCTACGCAGTGTAGCCGTGGACGTTGCCATCGCCGTGGTCTGCGCCTGAGCCTCAGCCATGGCAGCCTCCACAGGCATGGTGGTCGATGCAGCCATGGAACAAGGCCCACTTGTCCTCAGGGTTTTCCTGCTATTAACGTCGAGATAGGCAGCATGGCTGGCGCCAGTGCCGACAGCACCCTCCTGGGTGGCATTCCCCGTGGGTACGATCCTCCCCACCTCCTCCTTCAGTGGATACATCACCGAGTGATGCCACAACGCTTCTGCGTGGTGATATGGCCGCCCTACACATGGAGGTCCAACACCTCAAGCGCACGGTCCAGCACCTCCTTGACCATGTGACTTCCAAGCGAGCTGCCACCCTGCCGCAGGTGTCGCTTCCCACTTCATCCTCCTCTTCCTCCCGATCCTGCATCCCTTCCTCCGACGATGCTAGTATACCGGATCTCTTGTCTACATCAGTCGCCCTTTGCTCCGTCTTGGAGAATGTCAGCATCATACTGACGGACGGACCCTCAACTCCTTGCCGTACCGCTTGTTCTTGCACTCGTCTTGCGCGGCGACGAGCTGCTCGTCTTGCACGGCGCACACAGGGAGCACCATTAGGCGCAACTGTGGGAGGATTCTCAAGTGACGAGACCCCCTCGTCTCCTGTCCACGGGTTGGTCTCCCGAGTCCCCACAACTCCTGTCGAGGTGTCATTCGTGGGGGGGATGGTTTGTCCGCTGACGACCGCGGCGGAGCTCGGCATTGGTGATGTGATTTCTCTACAGCGCACGATGATTGAGGCGGATGACGCTACACAACAGACTCAGCTAGGGGAGAGTTTGGCGGGGGGAGACGTTCGCCTTGATGGAGACTCTTCGTCGGAGGAGGATTGGTCCGAGGCTGAGTCTGAGTCGGGGATGGAGATGGTGTTCGTTGATACCCTGGCGGATGACATGACGACGGCCGATGCAGGAGCTGCACCTGACGGTGTGCGCGCTCTCGCGCTAGCTGGTGTGGAGACAGTTGTCATGGTACCAGGAGCACCAGTAGGAGCAGGTGATAGAGTTGCTGATACTCGGTCCCCAGCAGACGCCCAGGTGGTTCAGACAGATGGTACTGAGCAGCAGGAGCAGGTGATGGACTACCAGGATGAGGTAGACTTCCTTTATGAGGATCAGTCGTCCGTCGTGGAGTGGTTAGACGCAGGGTCAGAGGCAGACGTAGAGGCCCAGTGCGCTGCCGTTCTTGCAGTAGCCGCGGCACGAGCACGAGATAGCCCCTTGGTGAGAGCAGATGTCCGTGCGTGCAACATGGAGGATGCAGAGCGAGCTACGGACCTCCGTCACTTCGCTGCCCTGACCGGTGTTGCTAACACCATGGCGGTTCCAGCTGAGTACACAGCTACTCTTGTCCGAGCTACAGTTCTTGTACCCGAGCGCGTATGCTCCACGGTCGATGAGCAGGAGGCAGTGGTGGTTTGAGCGGTGGTGCGCACGTGCAGAGTCTCATGATCGAGCTCCGGGAGGCTAGCAGCCGCTATTACACCGTAGATGTTCCAGCACGATGGGCTGTCAAGGAGTGTGTGGAGGATGTACACAGGCATCTTGAGGTAGCTGAGTGGTTTTTTTAGGATGCAAGCATGGGATAGGCAGACCTCAAGTAGCAGGTGGATGATGGGCTGCGGACCAGGGGTCATGAAGAGCACCACGGCACGGACCGCACCTTCGTCGACCATGATGTTGCCGCGGATTCAGCTGTACCTACACATGCCGACGTCCGGCCAGCAGCTGATGGGTGAGCCACTGGTGTGTCACGAGTAGCAGGTGCCTTCGCAGCAATCGTTCCTACAGCCCCAGACGACTTACATGGCGACTCATTGTCTTGTGCTCCCGCTCTTCTAGCACATCGTGACCCGGCGGTACTTGAGTCAACGACTGACGTAGAGGGCGTCGACTTGTGCGACGAGCAGGCGCAGCTCCACTCCTTCCTACGGGATGAGACCGCGAGGCTAAAGGAGGCTCTGGCTCGTGCCGACACGCACACTATCGAGGTCCACCGTCAAGTGCGTTCCGCGACTGAGCGTCTACATGCCGCACATGCAGCCAGCCGGTCGGCTGCCGCATCACAGCTTGTGGAGCTCCTCAAGTGCCTCGACGATGTGGAGGCCATGAGGCGATATGGAGCTCACAAATTGGAGGCCATGCAACAGGCAATTGTTTTGGAGGAGGCCCTTAGCGTTGCACCAGTCACATCAGCAGATGCCGACAGCAGTGACGACTCCGACAACGACGACGATGACGGCAAAGACGACGACAACGACGACGCTACTCCAGGGTGAGGCTATGTGAGAGCATATCCCACCAGCATTGTCATCACCCTTGCTATTACTGTGCAGGGGTATGTGGCCATAGGGGAGCCGTGCTCCCTCCTCACGGATTGTGTTGAGAGCAGCCATCAGCTGTGCTCGTACTGTCAGCCATTGAAGCTCAGGGGGGTGTTGGTGTGTGGGCTTTGGCCTGACACTCTTTTGAGGACAGCGAGGTTACTTGGGGTGTGGCACGATGCTATAGTCGAGGTTATGCTGGTCGAGACACACAGACGTGGTGAGTTCTACCGGTGTGATGTGGAGACCCATTGCCTCAATGTGTTATCAATGATCCATGCAAGGTTATGCTAGTCAAGGCCCGCTCACCTGTTGAGTTCTACCGGTGTGACGTAGGTTGACGGCGAACGCAATGTCTGGACGCGTTGTCGTCGCCAGGAACATCAGTGACCCGATGATCCGCAGATACGTGGTCACATCAATTGGCTCCCCCACAACAGTTGGGTTAGGACTCTTCAACTTCACCTGGCCATTGGGTGACATAGGTGAAGATGCGCTCGACACGAGGGGCAGGTCCTCGGCGAAGCGATCGGACAAGGTCTGCACATAGGCAGCCTGGTGGACATGTAGGATGCCCTGGGAGCGATCGTGCTCGAGCTCCATGCCAAGGAAGACTCGGGTAGACCCGAGATCCTTCATCTGGTAGGCGGCGTGCAGCAAGTCCTTGACACGCTGGATGGTGGCCGTGTCTGGCGACGCGATGAGGAGATCGTCAACGTATACCAGAACTGCGGCGAAGGTCTGACTTCGCGGGCTGAGAAACAGTGCGGGGTCAGCGGTGCTGCGCTGGTGGCNGGACATGTAGGATGCCCTGGGAGCGATCGTGCTCGAGCTCCATGCCAAGGAAGACTCGGGTAGACCCGAGATCCTTCATCTGGTAGGCGGCGTGCAGCAAGTCCTTGACACGCTGGATGGTGGCCGTGTCTGGCGACGCGATGAGGAGATCGTCAACGTATACCAGAACTGCGGCGAAGGTCTGACTTCGCGGGCTGAGAAACAGTGCGGGGTCAGCGGTGCTGCGCTGGTGGCTGCCACGGAAAAGTGTGCTGCTGATCTCCTGGTTCCTCCACCAAAGCGACTGCTTCAGGCCATAGAGGGCCTTTTGTAGCCGCCAGACTCTCCCAGTACCGTCGTTGTAGCGTGGGGGCTGCACCATGTAGAGCTCCTCACCCTCTAGTGAGCCATGGAGGAACGCGTTGCTCACGTCCATCTGATGCAGCTCCCACCCATGCTGGGCGACCAGGATGAAGAGCGCCCGGCTAGTGGAGAACCGACCGACTGGGGCAAAGATCTGGTCGTAGTCGACCCCAGGGACCTGAGAAAACCCCTTTGCTGTGAGGCGGGCCTTGTACTTGTCCAAGGACCCATCAGGCTTCCACTTGCGCTGCAAGACCCACTTGGCGGCAATGGCCTTCCGACCTGGAGGGAGGTCGACGAGGTCATACACGTGGTGCTGCCGGATAGCAGCGAGCTCCTCGACGCAGGCAACATCCCAATGTGCGGCCTCAGGAGAGGCTCGAGCCTCGCGTAGGGTGGCTGGATCCTTTGGGCGTGCTGTGGACCGGACTGAGAGGGCGTGTGCATCACGAGCTCCAGGTGGGATGCGAGCGAGTGCAGCCATGACAGCATGCCGATGCTCGTGATGAAGCATGGCGTGGCCCAGTGCAGAGCCCGGGTGAAGGTCGGAGATGATGGCCGAGGTGGTCAGGCCGAGAGCCTTAGTGCCAGGGTGCCCACTAACGATCGTGGGAGTGGAGGAGACACGTGGAGCCACAGGGGGTCGAGGCGCCACAGGACGCGGTGCGACGGTCTGCGCGCTCACTATCGGCCGAGGTCGGAGGCTGCCGCCTGGGCCACGTGTGTAACACGATCGGAAAGGAGATGGCACTAAGTTCGACGGGCCAACGGAGGCGAACGAGGCTGCTCGCCCGGAGGAGCCAGCGGACGCAACAGGCGCTGCTGGCTCGGAGGGGCCAGCGGAGGCGACTGGGGCTGCTGGCACGGAGGGGCCAGCGGACGCGACCGGGACTGCTGGTCCAGAGGGGTCAGCGGACGCGGCGGGGACTGCTGGCCCCGAGGGGCCAGCGAACGCGACTGGGGATGCTGGCCCGAAGGGGCCAGCGGACGCGGCAAGGACTGCTGGTCTCGAGGGGCCAGAGGATGTGACTGGGGCTGCTGGCTCGGAGGGGCCAACGGACACTACCGGGGCTGCTGGTCCGGAGGGGCCAGCGGACGCAACCGGGACTGCTGGTCAGGAGGGGCCAGCGGACACAGCGGGGACTGCTGGCCCCGAGGGGCCCGCGGACGCGACAGGGGTTGCTGGCCCGAAAGGGCCAGCGGACACTACCGGGGCTGCTGGTCCGGAGGGGCCAGCGGGCGCAACCGGGACTGCTGATCCGGAGGGGCCAGCAGACGCGGCGGGGACTGCTGGCTCCGAGGGGCCAGTGGACGAGGCGGGGACTGCTGGCTTCGAGGGGCCAGCGGACACAGCTGGGGCTGCTGGCTCAGAGGGAGGGAGTGGTGTGTCACCCGGAAGCGACAGGATGGAGGACGGACTCACCACTCCCCCACGCGATGGAAGGGACACGGACGAGCCGGAGTGAATGATGTCGCGGGGAAACAGGTCCTCGAAGAAGAGGGCATCGCTCAACTCGACGATGCAGTGCCGGGACGGGTCCCTGAAGCGCCAGGCCTTGAATTGACGAGACGCACCAAGGAAGGTGCAGGGGCGTCTGCAAGGGGCGAGCTTGCCACCCTGCTATAAGACGGGCAGCCACACAATGGCTACGCAACCCCAGACATGAGCCGGGCGGAAATCAGCGCGCCGACCGCACCAGTCTGGTAGGGCCTGGACTGGCGGGGAAGGGGACCGTGGGGAATCCGGTTCCAGACCCAGGTCATGTAGGCCATGGCTTCAAAATAGAAGCCATCGGAAAGACCGGACTCGACCCACATGGTGCGGACGGCGTCGGCCATGGTACGGTTCCACCGCTCGGAGACACCATTCTGGGCGGGCGTGTAGGGCGTAGACGTCTCATGGTGGATCCCGCGGGAGGCGAGAAAGGTCGTGGCCTCACCCATGTAGTCTCCGCCGCGATTGGAGCGAAAGCGGTGAAGAGGGCAACCACACTCGCGCTCCGCGAGGACAAGCCAGTCTTGAATGGCGTGGGTGACATCGCCCTTCTGCCGGAGGTAGAAGACCCAGCGGTAGCGAGAGTAGTCGTCTGTAAGGGTGAGGACATAGCGGCCATGCTCACTGACGGACGCGGTAGGGAGAGGGCCCATGACGTCCGAGTGGACAAGGTCGAGGGGGGCGGACGCACGGGAGGAAGACAAGGGGTACGTGGACCGCTGCATCTTCCCCTGAGCGTAGTCAATGCACTCAGTGGAGCACGGGAGAGGAACAGTCTCCGGGTCAAGGCCCTTGGCCGGCTGGGTGCAGAGCATGCTCTCTACGGCGGCGGAGTGGACGTGGCAAAGGCGGTGATGCAACAGGCGGGTGTGCTGAGGAGAAAGCGTACTGGTGACAAACACATGGCCTGTGGGGACTGATTGGGAAGAGTCGGGAGAGGAAGAAGAGAGGCGAGGAACATGCCACAGGTTGCCACGGGGGGTGGCGTGCAGTACGACAAGACTAGACGGACGCAACGACACAGTGCCAACACCACGTGAGTGTACAACGTCCATGCTCATGCGGTCAAGGGCAGTCACGGACACGAGGCTGAGCTTGAGACCAGGGACGAAGAGGCTATCGGTCAGAAAGACATCACCGGTAGGACCACGGAAACAAGCAACGCCAACACCACGGACCGGCAACACTTGTCCGGAGCCCGTCCGGACACCGGAGACATCGCCTAGAGGAACGAGCATACTGAAGGCCTCGCGAGAGGCCGTCATGTGATACGTGGCCCCGGAGTCGATGATCCAATTCTCAGCAGGGTCCTGGACAGGGGTTGTCAGATCGCTAACGGTCACATGGCAGCAAGCAAGGAACACAAACGCGGTGGAAGGAGGCGCGAAACGAGACTGCCAATCGTCAAGCCACACAATGTCGTCAAGGAAGGGGGTGGAGGATACTATGGGAGATGACGAGACAGACGAAGAAACGCGGCAGGACCGCAGCTCAGTCTCAGTCATGCAGGGCTGGGCAGAAGGCCAGGAGGTGACGAAACTCGCACTTCCCTGGGGAGGAGGGCGAGGCAGGCCAAGCTGGAGCGCGATGTACTGCTCCAGCTGACGCTCACGGGAGGACGGCCCGAGAGTGTAGGCGGAGTGCGGAGTGACGGCGCCGTAGCCCGGATAGGAGGAGGACGGAGCCGGCGAAAGAAGCGGAGGCGCCGATGGTTGTAAGTAGTACTGCTGCGGTGCGGGTGTCTGCGGGACCGGCGGAGCTGTCGGAGTGGCAGAGCCGCTGGACGAGGTCGGAGTGTCAAGGCCAATAGTAGCGATGGCGGCAGAGGCGAGACGGCGCTCCCGCTGGCGACGCAGGGTGGCGATGACGAGCGCCTTGTCCGTCGGGAAAGGGCATGTGTACCACCCTTGCCCGGGCTGGCCAGAGTTGTGGCAGACCGAGCCACCACCGCCGGAACCGGTCGACGACTGCTGTTGCTGCTGCTGCGACGGACCCTTGCCTTTCTTGTTCCGGCGCTTCTTCTTCTTTCCCGAAGACGAGGAGGTAGCTGCGGCGGGGGAGGCGACGGCCACGGAGGCAACGACAGGGGAGGCGACTGCAGGGGATGGAAGAGCCTCCATGCGATGGAGATGGGACTCCTGGCGAGCTTCCTCAATGCGGAGGAAAAGCTCGTACACCTAGGGCATGAGGGTGCCCTGGGCCGCCATGGTGGAGAGGACGTCCTGGGGGTAATGGATGAAGACATCTGCGTACGCGCTGGTGGCGCTGCGCTTGATGGTGAGAAGCGCGAACATAGGAGGCGGAGCAGATGTGCCGAGACGACGAAGGATGTCCTCTGCCCGCTGCCAGTAGGTAGTGTCTCGTTCTCTTCCATGTGCAGGGAGTTGAACTCCCGGAGCAGACGGCTGAGCTCAGCGTCGCTCGACAGGCGATGGGGCCTGGTGAGGACGTGCCAGGCGGCTGCAGGGTCTGGAGTGTCGCCAGCGATGAAGTCGCCGAGGAAAGGCTCTAGGGCCAGGTGGGAAGCCGGAGGGGCGACTGGGACAAGGGCCCGGACAGTGTGACTAGCGTCATACAGCTGGTCAGCCTGGGTGGGGTCGTAAGGGAGGGTGTAGCATGCCCACAGCCCCTCCCCTTGCGCCCAAATCCGGAAACTGAGCTCCCAGCTCCGGAACTACTCGCCGGCCTGAAGCGGCAGTGGCGGCGTCTCAAAGTCCTTCTGCCTGCGACCGGCACCCAGTGTGGAGCGAAGGACGGATGTCACTATCTACCGCTGGCGCTGAGTGTGCTGCTGTGCCAGGTAGTATGTGGCAGCAGACACGACTGGACTGGTGTGCCCTGGAGGGACGAACGACGGTGGCACACTTGTGGGAGACTCGGAGGCTACTGGCTAAAGCGTTACAAGCTGTTGCGTCAAGGCGGCTAGCTGCTGCTGAAGAGCAACGAGGGGGTCGGGATTGCCGCCAACGATACTAGTGGGCTACTGTTGCTGCTGCCGCTGCGGTAGCGGCAGCTGTTGCAGCTGCTGCTGGTGCTGTTGCTGCTGCTTGTACTGCTGTTGCTGCTGCTGCTACGCTGTTGCCGCTGCTGCTGTTGCTACTGCCGTTGTTGCCGCTGCTGCTGCAGCTGCCGCTGCTGCTGCTACTGCTGCGGCGACTGCTGCTGCTGTAGCGGCTGCTAGTGATGCTACTACTGTCGATGCTGCTACTGCTGCCGCCACTGCTGCTACTCCTGGCGCGGCTGCTGCTATTGTAGCTGTTGCTGCTGCTGCTGCTGTGACGATGGTTGCTGCTGCTGCTGCGGCTGGTGCTCTTGTTGTTACAAGCGCTTCAAGAAGGGGGAGGTAGGGGTCCCTCCAACAGAGGAGGACCCCTCTTGACTAAGACTATCAGCCATGGGCGTGTGTCCCTTTGTTTTTTTTTGGTTTATGCTGCTGATGTCAGCAGTGACGTCAGCCGCGGATAGTTGCCTTCAGCAAAGACGAATGAGTATTAGTGCTACTGTTGTCCCCCTTTTGGTTTCCTGTTTTGTTTTTTTTTTTATGACGTCAGTAGTGATGTCAGTAGTAACGTCAGTAGAAAGGTGCTGACGTCAGCAGCTATTGCTACTACAGCCGCTGCAGTTGTTGCTGCCACTACTGCTGCTCCTATTGCAGCCGCTGTTGTTGGTGTTGCTGCTGCTGGTGCTGCTGCCGCTGCTACTGCTGCTGCTGGTGCTGCTGCCGCTACTACTACTGCTGCTGCACGCTGCTGCTGCTGCTGCACGCTGTTACTACTACTGCTGCTGCACGCTGCTGCTACTGCTGCTGCTGCATGCTGCTGCAGCTGCTACGTGCTGCAGCAGCAGCTCACTGCTGTTATGGGCTGCTGTTGGACGCTGCGGGGTTGGGGGATTTTTTTTCTCTTCCTTTTTTTTTCTTCAGTTTTCTCTGTCCCTGTGGGCAGCTGCTCGCTGGCAGTGAGCCGCAGGTTGCTGCTCACTGACAGCGAGCAGCGGGCTACTGCTTGCTGGTAGCGAGCAGCCGGCTGCTGCTCGTTGGCAGCGAGCAGCAGGCTATTGCTCGCTGACAACCAGCAGCGGGCTGCTGCTCGCTAGCAGCAGTGAGCTGCTGCTCACTGCGGGCTGCGAGCAGCAGCAGCCGCTGCGGGTAGCTGCTGCTGCTACTGTGGCTCACTGCTGCGGCTACTGCTGCTGCTGCTGCGTGCTGCTGCAGCTGCTGCTTGCTGCTACCGCTTGCTTGGTGCAGCTGTTGCTGCTGCTGGGAGCTGCTGCTGCTGCTAGCTGCTGCTGTGTGCTGTTGTAAGCTGCTGCTGCTGCTAGCTGCTGTTGTCAGTCACACCTGGAGGACGTCGCCGCGTGCGTCGTCGCCAGCAAGCGCCTGACGTGGCCGGCCCCTCAACTCCTCGCGTCCAACGTGGGGATCAGTGCTGCCGGATAAAATCCGGCAGCATTTCCCCTGGCTCAGTGGCCGTGGGAAAAATTCTGACGCCGCCACCATGCGAGTCAATGCTGCCGGGAAAAATCCGGCAACATTTCCCCTGCACTGGCGCGTATGGAGATCCGCCGGCGTTGTCTGGCACCTGTACGCCAGTCTTCTGCTGCTGCTGCTACGCTCTGTCTCTGATACCAAGCTGGAAATCTAAGCGGCAGGCTAGGGCAGCATGTGTTGTTGATGCAATGTGTGGGCTTCCACGCTCATTGCTTAAGTCTGCTGCCCCCTTAGTCTGCTGCTTTAGAGCCTAAGTCTCGAAGCTCTGGGTTTGTTACTCAAAAGTGCGCGCGCCAGTGTTAGCGCCAGAAAGCAGCTGAAAACTGGAAAAGACTGATTAGGAATGAACAATGAGACACAATGGGAGACCCCTCCAAGAACTAGCCTCCCCCCCAGCTCTTTAGAGCTTGTTACTCAGTTCACCAGCCAATCAGAAATTAGGGTACACTTGCCTAATACCCACTGTCTTCGCAACAAAAGAAAGTCGTACCCACTTTTTGCATATAAAGCATGGGAGGGCCACTTTTGCAGAAACATGCATATAACGTCCACAAAATGTACATAATACTTCCGATAGCCACTGTCAAAAACAAATACTTCGGATGTCCGCCGTGCCAAAAATCGTATGGAGGACGAATCGGGTGTAGCATGAATTTGTTTCCAACAATGGGTACGGCATGCATGTTTTTATGGACGTGCGAAAACAGTGGGTACTGCACACATCTTCTTTGTAAAGTGAGTAGCGTGTGATTAATGTGCGAGAAGTGGCGAGGACAAAATTCGGCAGCCGAAACA
This sequence comes from Penium margaritaceum, assembly GCA_023375785.1. Lineage (NCBI taxonomy): Eukaryota > Viridiplantae > Streptophyta > Zygnematophyceae > Desmidiales > Peniaceae > Penium > Penium margaritaceum. Next base: position 77,562 of record SZWC01008662.1, read on the forward strand.
GTGGGTATCGCGGAATTAAGCCGCAGAACTTACCTATTTTCAGGCTGGCAGTTTTCTCGGTGAGGCCTGCCAGACGGCCGACAGCCCAAAACCCGGGCGTCGTCCGTTTTGCCTGAAAACTGGACCATACCATAACACCGACGCTGCGAACGCAGCCGTGCGGTGAGAATCAGCTAGAAAAATAGTAGCGAGAAGTTATGGTGGCCTGAACCCAAGCACTGCCTACGATGGTATATGATGCCGAACAGGGTCATGCAACATGCAACAAGGACCCTAGGCAGCGCATGACGATGCAGACGCGGTAGGACGCGCTGGACGCATGCAGACAGCAATTGCGGTGGCTGTGATCGCCGGAAGCGCGACCGCCGAGGTGGCCTGCCGATGGAGCTGAACACGTCGCCGGAGAGAGGAGGCTCCAGCGAACTGCGAGAAGACCTCAGCGTGCGTCGGCTCCACCGAATGACACTCCATCAGCGTCGAGTCTCGCCGTCAGTCATCTGCACACCGATATACACAAGCCGGGAGGACACAACAGAGCACAATGAGAGCAAAAACCAACAGAGACCCATTACCTCAATGTGTTATGAATGATCCATGCAAGGTTATGCTAGTCGAGACCCGCGCACCTGTTGAGTTCTACCGGTGTGACGTGGAGACCCATTGCCTACATGTGTTACGTATGATCCATGCATAATGTGGTCGAGACCCGGACAACCCGAGACATTTTCCGGGGTTACGAGGAGACCATGTTTCTCTGTCTCTCTTGCATGATGTTTGACACGTAGGTGTGTGATTGACTTCGTGCATGGTCGAGACTCGGGCATTTGGAGGGATACACCTGAGAAGATTCCAGGAAGCTTCCTAGCTTTTCTGCTTGCTAGCCTGACAGCACGGGTCTGGCTGGTTGACACACAGGTCATGCAAGGGACAGCAAGGGTAGGGAGAGACACGTGCACTTGTATCTCAAGCTTCAATTGAAGTTCATGCAGAGAGAGTTAACAAATGACAGGTCCACAACATGAATAGCCGCCGTGACTCACAGCGGGTGGCGCACACGGCGGTGCCTGTCAAACCTGAACCGGCCCAAAACCACTGTTTTGGCCATAATTCTGCGCACAAGCATCCAAACGGAGCGCCATCTGATCCTACGGATGCACGACGAAAAGACAGACACAACAACTGGTCACACGCCTACGTCCGGGAACAGCCGGAGAGTGTAAGAAAACAAACATGTAAATCAGCCTGGCAGGGTTGTCCATCGAGAAAATCCTGAAGACCTCCAAACGTAGTCCGTGGGCTGTGGGAGCCCTCTGGTACACTGGGTAGGCTGCCAGGCTGCCTCCAACGGGTGGAGCATCACCTCAGGGAACTCTGTCTCCAGCTGGGTCCGCCTCAAGGATCTGCACGAGCATGGACACGGCCGAGTGGTCACAACCAACTGTACAACTGTGTATGACTGACAACATCACAACACTCCCCCATGACCCGATGGTACGCATGTCCATACACGTGCAGAACGCGTGCCGGTGCAACACAGAGTGCTCAACAGGGACCCGGACAATCACTCACTCTTGAACAGGGGTCGCAATCCGATAGAACGAACAGCCCCGAGGAACTTCCCACGTGCCAGTGCCTTGGTCAGGAAGTCAGCGCGCTGCAAGTCTGTGGCCACCCAGACGATGGAGATCAACTGCCGCTCCACCAGATCGCGCACGAAATGATACTCGACAGCGATGTGCTTCGTGCGTGCGTGGAACGCACCAGAGTTCTCAGCGATCGCGAGAGCACTCTGGTTGTCGCATCGAAGGATGATGGTAGGCACGGACTGACCCAAGCACTGGAACAACCGCTGCAGCCACACCGTCACAGTGGCGCCAGCGCCCAGAGCAACATACTCAGCCTCTGAGGAGCTGCGAGCAATGCACCCCTGCTTGCCACTACGCCAAGACAAAGCGGTGCCACCAAGCAGGAACACATAACCCGTGTGGCTACGTCCATCAGGATTCCATGCCCAGTCGCTGTTGGTGTAGCCATCTACCACAACCGAGCACTATCTCCGAAAGCAGAGACCGTGATACGGTGTGGAGACCACGTACCGGACGACTCGCAAAGCTGCGTGCACAGCGCGAGCCCGAGGGGACTGACTGAACTGTGTGAGTAGGTTGACAGCGAACGCAATGTCGGGACGCGTGGTCGTGGCCAAGTACATCAGTGAGCCAATGATGCGCAAGTACAGGGTCACGTCCACAGTCTCGCCCAGATCGGCTGGGTCTGTCACCTTCATGGCGTCCTGCCCGTCGCGAGTGATGGGTGACAAGGCGGCAGGAACAGCGCCAAGGAGGTCAGCAAACCGCTCCCCCACAACNAGGTGTCAGTGAAGTCGATCCCCTCAACCTGAGAGAATCCCTTGGCAGTCAAGCGGGCCTTATAGCGGTCCAGTGAGCCGTCAGGCTTCACCTTCTTGCGGAAGACCCACTTGGCCTGCACGACCTTCCGTCCCTCAGGACGGTCGACCAGCTCAAAGACTCCGTGCTCCCGGATGGCCCTGAGCTCGTCCTCACAGGCGGCCCGCCACTGCTCAGCATCCTCTCCTGAGAGAGCCTCCTTTAACGTGTCTGGATCAGGGACCGTCAAAGGGGAGCTCCGGGTGGCCAGGATACATGCCTCATGGGTCGGACGGACCGCAACTAGGTCAGCGGCAGCTGCCTGTGCAGCCTCGTGCTCGTCAGCGATCAGCTGGTGCCCAATGGGACAAGCTGGGTGCACCTCTGTGTAGGTGCCTTGGACACTTAGGCCGAGAGCCTTTGTGCCAGGGTCACCACTGTGCACGCTGCGCGTGCGTCGTCTGGATGGCGCAACCGCAGTCGAAGGTGCTCGTGAGGCCAGTGGGCGGAGACGCCCACCTGGTCCACGGGAGTAGCCCGAGTCTGAGCTGACCGACGGTTCTGGCACAGGGAGGGCACATGCTGTCTGTGGAGACGCTGCAGGCGTGGGCGAGACAGGCGCGGCAGGCGCGGGCGAAACAGGCGCTGCAGGCACGGACGAGACGGTCGCGGCAGGCGCGCGCAAGACAGTCACGGCGGGCGCGGGTGAGGCAGGCGCCGTAGGCGAAGAGGCGGCTGGTGCAGCCCCGGCAGGCGAAGCAGGCGCTGCAAGTGCGGGCGAAGCAGGCGCTGCAGGTGCGGGTGAAGCAGGCGCTGCAGGTGCGGGCGAAGCAGGCGCTGCAGGTGCGGACAAAGCAGGCGCTACAGGTGCGGGCGAAGTAGGCGCTACAGGTGCGAGCGAAGCAGGCGCTGCAGGTGTGGGCGAAGCAGGCGCTGCAGGTGCGGACGAAGCAGGCGCTGCAGGTGCGGGCGAGGCAGTCGCGGCAGGCGCGGGCGAGGCAGTCGCGGTGGGTGCGAGTGAGGCAGGCGCGGTAGGCGCAGGCGAGACAATCGTGGCGGGTCAAGCGGGACAGGCGTAGAGACTACAGGCCCGACAGCAACGATGGCCGGGTCAATGGTGGCCAGCGACGGTCCCACCCCGGAGGCACCCCGGACGGACTCACTCTGTGGGGTAGACTCCCCCATCCAACGGGAGGCCTCACAGGTTGGAACGTGAGACGCTGCCTGGGTGAGAATGGCAGACAGGTCGCGGTATGACAATACCTCAAAAAACAACGCGTCGCGCGACTCAACGATGCGGTGGCGACCCGCATCCCAGAAACGCCACGCTTTGGAGCGCAAGGAGACACCAAGGAAGGCAGACATCCGGCGGCGCGGAGAGACCTTGGACCCCTGCTGGTCTTCGGTGTACCAGACACAGGCCAAGGAACCCCAGACGCGAGCAAGCCTGAGGTCCGCACGGTGACCGAACCACAGCTCATACGGCGTGACGTGGTCTGGCAAGGGACCATGCGGGAGGCGGTTCCAGACCCACGTCATGTAGGCGAAGCCCTCGAAGGCGAAGGACTCCGGGAGACCGCACTCAGCGCGCATGGCGCGAACCGCGTCCTCCATGGTGTGGTTCCAGCGCTCGGACACACCGTTATGCTGTGGCGTAGCAGGGGCCAAGAGCTGGTGACAGATACCAAGCTCGGCGAAGTGAGTGGTCAGCTCACCGAGATACTCACCGCCGCGGTCAGAGCGGAAGGTGTGGAGGGAGTGACGAGACTGACGCTCGGCCATCACGAGCCACAAGCGCACGGCTAGAGCGGCATCACTTTTGTGGCGGAGGCAGTAGACCCACCGCATGCGGGTGAAGTCATCCGTGAGGATAAGAACATACCGACCACGGTCAGCGACAGACTCGATAGGGAGAGGTCCGAGGAGGTCCGAGTGGACAAGCTCCAGAGGACGCTGCGCGTGAGTGACGCAGGTAGGGTAGGTGCATCGATGCATCTTGCCCTGAGCGCAGAACAAACAGTCGGTCTTGGGCGGCGTCTCGAAGGAAGCCGCGTCAAGACCGAGAGCGGGCTGTGTACGAATGATCCTGGACACAGTGTCCGTGCTCACATGACACAGGCGCCGATGTAACAGGCGTTGGTGGTCAGGAGACAACACCCCCGTGACAAAGACACAGGCAGATCAGCAAGGGGAAGAGTCACGAGCAGAGCAGCGCACAATGCGATACAGGTCATCCACAACAGAGGCACGCAACACAACCGTGGAAGTGTCAAGTGCAGTGATCGTGGCATCATCAATGGAGTGGTGAACAGAGAGACCCATCCTCGTGCAGGCACGGACAGAGAGCAGGCTGAGCTCGAGATCGGGCACAAAAAGGACGTCAGAAAGATACACGGGACCAGACAGACCATCGAACCGTACAACCCGTGTCCCCTGAACAGGTAGTGACTGCCCAGAACCTGTCCGCACTGACCGAACAAACCCAACAGGACCAAGCACGACAAAGGCGGTACGGTCGTAGGTCATGTGGTGAGTGGCCCCTAAGTCAACGATCCAGTGGCCACTCGCCTCACGACCTGTGGTGGTCACGGTACAACGAGCAACGGAGCACGCTGCCTCTGCTTGACGCTCAGCAGGTGTGGCAGGACAGCGGGACAATGCACGACGATGCGAGTCATTCAACCACTCTGTGTTGTCAGACTCATCCTCACCCGGCGACGTAGCCCCCCCACAAGTACGACAACGTACCACAAACACAGATGGACAGTCAGTCTGTGGACCACTCGGCTGTGACAGCATACTCGCACCTCCATGTGAGCGAAGTGCCAGCAGTCGACGTAGCTCCACGATGGTCTGGTCCCTCGGGTCCGGCGTGGTACTCCCCCCGGATGGCGGAGGATCTGCCGCCGGTGCTGCCCCCGAAGTCGCTGCGGCACGGGCTGCTGCTCCAGTGTGGATCCGCTCCTAGTGGGCTGCCTGAAGACCGCGGGTGATCCTCGCCCAGTCCAGCTCCTGCTGACACTCAGTGTAGCGATGAGGTCCGCCGCAGTTGTGGCAGCGGACCGCCCGTCCGGTGCCACCGGAAGGCTGCTGCGGTCCCCTCCTCTTCTTCCCCTTCTTCCCCTTCACGGCTGCTGCAGTGGCTGTCGGAGTAGCAGGGGAGGAAGCGGGAGAGGCAGAGGTGGAGCTGGTGGGGGTGAAGGTGGACGACGGTGTGGAAGGCGTAGAGGACGTCGCTCCCACTGCTGCTGCGGCCATGGCGCCCTGCCGATGCGCGCGGGCTGCCTCGTCAGCTGTCGCGACCTGGATGAAGTACCGCTGCGCCCAGGGCAACAGCTGCAGGGTGTCGGACATGGACGCGAGGACGTCCTGGTCGAGGCGGGAGAAGGTGTCAGTGAGCTCGGGGCGCACTCCCAGCATGATGGTGTCCAGCGCCCAGAGCTGAGAGCCGCCTCCAGTGCCCAGACGAGTGTACAGGCGCATGGCCCGACGCCAATAATCAGCTGCTGACTCCGAGGATCCCTGATGAAGGGAGTGGAACTCGCGAAGGCGCGCTGACCGGGTCGCGTGAGTCTCTGCTGCAAAAAGGGTCAGCGCCAGCTCCCAGCCGCGGCGCAGGTCTGCGCCTGCTCCTGTCCCTGGCGCGCCCAGGAAGGGGCGGAAGTCGACCACTGTCTCTTGTGGAACTGCGTACAGCAGTCCACGCATGGCACGCGCTGCCGTCTGGGACTGGAGCGGATCAGCCGTCTGGTACTGGCTGTGGTAGTAGGGCCAGACTCCCTCTGAGTCTGCCCATACCTGAAACAACACCTCCCAACAGTCAAACCCCGCCTTGCTGTCGTAGCGAGGCGGGGAAGTCTCAAAGTCCTTGGGTCGTCGCTCCGTGGGGAGCTGGACCTCTGGTGGTGCTAGGAGCGGGTGTGGGAAGGGCATGAAAGGCATCAACGCTGCTCCTCCAGTGGCACCCGAGACCTGACGCGGGTCGGTCTGCTGCTGCTGCTGCTATTGCTGCTGTCCCCTCGGAGTGGGCACCGGTGTCTCAATGCGCAGGCTCCTCATTTGCTCCATCAGCCGGCAAAGCGCGTCCTCCCCAGTGGGAGGTGGCGCTTGATCCCACTCCTCGACCATGGACACTCGTCTCTGCGCAGGGGCGGCAGTGGGGCCAGCAGACTCCTGGGCCGATGGGGTTGCCTCTCTCTCTCTCTCTCTCCTGGGCTGATGTCCCGGTGTCCCAGAAAGACAGACCAAGGCATCGCGGATCTGTCGCAGCGTAGCTGACTGTTCATCCTGGCACTGGCGTAGTGACGACTGCTCCACCAACAGGAAGTCAATCGCCTTTGAGCGTGGGCTGCGGCCCCCGCTCGTGACGGTGTCCTCCAGCTCCTTGCCCTTGGAGCTGCTCGGCTCCATGCTGAGGCGGTGCGAAAGTCGTCCGAACACAGAATCGTCAGCGTTTCTCGCCGATTTAGGACGGTGGCAAAAGTCGACCTTCTTACCAAAAAATCGGCAAGTGCTGAAAATTTAAAATTTTAAACTTGCACCACTAAAAATTGAAGGTTGTCCAAATGAAGCGAAATTTGGACCACGGAGGCGTCTGAGGATGCTGAAGACAATGGTGAAATTTTCGTCTTCAAAAAGTGGGGAAAAAGGCCAAAACGACCTGATTTTGTGCTCAGGCCGAAAAAATGAAAAAATCCAAATTAGTGATGCGGAACGGTGAATGCTGGAGGCTACAGAGCTCCAAATGAGGCGAGAAAGGACGCGATGGAAAGCTTGAGATCTAAACTTTTCAACGAACCATAGCGCGCAACTTTTGGTGGCTATTTGAGTCCGGCACAGGCGGGTGAAGAGAGGATGGCGGCTGACGCGATTTCCGTCTGCGGCTCCTCCACGTCCGTGCGGCTTCCAGGAAGCTGCACGGCTGGAGTCAGCACCTACAAAAGGTACTGGTGCCTGAGTGGCCACGGCCGCCGCTGCTGCTGTTGCTCGCTGATGGTGCTGTTGCTCGCCCGGTTTGCGGCTCCAAGTCGCCACACGGGCGGCCTCGGACCGGCTGCTGCTGCACGCAAGGGCTCCAACGGCCTCAAGCCGTTGTGGCACGCTGCAGCTGCAGCACAAACCTGCCGTTGCGGTTTCTGATGCAACAGGATGATGGCATATGCGTCGCTGCGTGCTCTTGTCGCTTCAACCGACTCAGGGTGGTGATGGGTCCAACCAGGACCTGCTGCTGCTGCTGCTGTGGGCTACTGCCACTGCTGCTGCTCACTGCTGCTGCAGCTGCTGCGTCTCTGCTGCGCAACACGACGAGCACTGGCTTGCCTGCTCTGATACCATGAGAAGATTCCAGGAAGCTTCCTAGCCTTTCTGCTTGCTAGCCTGACAGCACGGGTCTGGCTGGTTGACACACAGGTCATGCAAGGGACAGCAAGGGTAGGGAGAGACACGTGCACTTGTATCTCAAGCTTCAACTGAAGTTAATGCAGAAAGAGTTAACAAATGACAGGTCCACAACATAAATTGCCGCCGTGACTCACAGCGGGTGGCGCACACGGCGGTGCCTGTCAAACCTGAACCGGCCCAAAACCACTGTTTTGGCCATGATTCTGCGCACAAGCGTCCAAACGGAGCGCCGTCTGATCCTACGGATGCACGACGAAAAGACAGACACAACAACTGGTCACACGCCTACGTCCGGGAACAGCCGGAGAGTGTAAGAAAACAAACATGTAAATCAGCCTGGCAGGGCTGTCCACCGAGAAAATCCTGAAAACCTCCAAACGTAGTCCGTTGGCTGTGGGAGCTCTCTGGTACACTGGGTAGGCTGCCAGGCTGCCTCCAGCGGGTGGAGCATCACCTGAGGGAACTCTGTCTCCAGCTGGGTCCGCCTCAAGGATCTGCACGAGCATGGACACGGCCGAGTGGTCACAACCAACTGTACAACTGTGTATGACTGACAACATCACAACAGCACCATTGGCACGAGGAGACCATGTGCTATGGTATGCTTGATCAATGCTCGCTATGATTGGTTGCCTGAGCCATCATCTCTTAGCTTCGCTCAGACATCGTTATGTTGACAGTTGTGTCAGCCAGGGGAAGTGTTGGTGTGTGTGGCTTCCATCCGTCACGAGCAACGGCAAGGAGAGCACCGGTACAAGAGAGCGCGACGACGTGGTCCTCGATGCGTACCCCGGAGACATCGGCGCGTCGGCAGGTGGTGGACCACCCACTCGGAGCTGACCGACAAGTGCCCCAGCGTCGTGGATGCTATCTTCGACCTTCTGCAGTTATTCTGCAGCCTATCCTTGGTGCGGACGCAGCTGGCGCCGGAGCACCGACGAGTGGTGGCTCCATCCACCAGCAGCTGCTTGAAAGCTTTCACGATGCCCTGGGTGCTTGTCGGGGTGCTTTGTGGTTCTTCAGCAGACGCTAGAGGTTTCTCGGTGGACTGGCTCTTGAGCCCGATTTGCATGGTTTGTATTTTCTGCCCACCGATCGGTGCCGGACTTATGCGTGTGACCAGTCGTAGCGTCCGGCTCACGATTATGCATTTCTAGGTTCAGACGGCGTAGCGTTCTGATTTGTCTGCGCAGAGTTACGGCCAAAACAGTGTTTTTAGGCTGGTTTTAGGTCAGACCTTGCACTGCCGCGTGCGACACATGTCGTGCGCTGCGGCAGGTATTTGTGCTGTGGACTTATCGTTTGTTTTTTCTCTCTGCAATTATATTCATTTTGAGCTTCCTGACACTCTGTACGTGTCCTTACCCAGACCCTTGCAGTTTTGTCTCTGACTTGTGATTGTTGTCACACGCTGACCTAGCGCTGACGCCTGGTGTTGCGACAAGTGGTTAGGAAGGTTCTGAGAAAGTGCGTAGAAGCTTCCTAGCAACACGGCCGCTGACCGGGCGTCAGTGCCTAGTCAGACGATGACGACAATCACAGGTCGTACACACAACGGCAAGGGTTTGGCTAGGAGACACAAGTCCAAGTGTCAGAATGCTTCAATATAGCATATGCAAAGAGAAAATGACAACTGACAGGTCCAGGGTATAAATACCTGCCGCGGCGCACGGCGGGTGTCGCACGCGACAGTCCAAGAGCTGTCCTAAAACTGGCCCAAAACCACTGTTTTGGCCGTGACTCTGCGCACACATGTCAGAATCCTACGCCGTCTGAACCTAGATGTGCATAATCAAAAGACGCACGCAACGACTGGTAACATGCATGCATCCATCGACTGACAGCGAGTACACAATGCAAAAACATGAAAATGAGCCTCATGCCCAGTCCGCCGAAAGGCGCCTGCAAGACGTAGAAGACACAGCAAGGAGTCCCGGTGACATCTGGAGCTCTAGGACAGTGGTCGGTCAGCTCCAGACGGGTAGTCCGCTGCCTGTCCTCACGCCGGTGTCACCAGGGCCGCCTGCCTCAGGGATCTGCACGAGTATGGACACGGCCGAGTGGTCACAGTAAACTGTACAGGAACGGCACAAATCACAACACTCCCCCATGACTTGATGGTACGCATGTCCATACACGTGCAGCACTGGTACAACCACATAGTTAGTGACACAAACAGATGAGACGGCAACGTGCATCCCACACTCAACCACTGTCACGCACGGGGCGAAGCCCATCAGAACGAATGGCCACCTGGAACTTTCCGCGGGCAAGTGCCTTCGTCAAGAAATCAGCTCGCTGGAAGTCAGTGCCAACCCACATGATGGAGATCACGCGTCGCTCCACCAGATCCCGAACAAAGTGATGCTCAACCGCAATGTGCTTTGTGCGAGCATGAAAAACACCAGAGTTCTCCGCAGTGGCGAGAGCACTCTGGTTGTCGCAACGCAGCACAATGGCGGGTACTGACTGCCCAAGCTCAAGAAACAAGCGCTGCAGCCAAACTGCCTCAGCAGCCCCTGCCCCCAAAGCCACATACTCTGCCTCCGACGAGCTACGTGCGATGCAGCCCTGCTTCCCGCTTCGCCAGGACAAAGCGATACCACCGAGCAGAAACACGTCACCAGTGCGACTGCGCCCGTCAGGACTCCAAGCCCAGTCGCTGTCAGTGTAGCCGTCAAGGACCACCGAACACTGCCGATGAAAGCAGAGTCCGAGGTACGGCGTGGAGACCACGTACCGTACCACTCGCACAGCCGCGTGAAGAGCTCTCGCACGTGGAGCCTGTGAGAACTGAGGGAGGAGGTTGACGGCGAACGCGATGTCGGGACGCGTTGTAGTGGCCAGGTACATCAGAGATCCGATAAGACGGAGGTACAAGGTCACGTCCACTGTCTCCCCCAGCTGTGTAGGGTCGTCCACCTTCAGAGCATCCTGCCCATCAGGTGTGAGTGGTGTGGAAGCAGTGGGCACTGCACCAAGGAGATCGCTAAAGCGCTCCCCCACGANGATGCAGGACCGAGGTCCTTTATCCTGTAGGCGGTCTGCAGGACAGCCTTGGCCTCCTTCAAGGCCTCCAGCGATGGAGACGCGATCAGAAGGTCATCAACATAGACCAGGATGGCGGTAAACCGCTCGGGTGTCGGTAGGATGAAGAGTGAGGGGTCTGCCTCGCTCTGTACGTATCCTGCGCGAGTCAAAGTGCCAGTGATCTCCCGGTTCCAACACCGTGGCGACTGCTTGAGGCCGTACAAGGACTTGCGCAAGCGCCAGACCTTGTCACCGTCCTCAAAACCTGGTGGCTGAGCCACGAAGATCTCCTCATCCAAAGAGCCATGGAGGAACACATTGTTCACATCCATCTGGTGTAGTTCCCAGTCATGCTGAGCTACTACACCGAACAGAGCTCGAGCTGAGGTCATGCGACCGACAGGGGCAAAGGTGTCAGTGTAATCAACTCCCTCAATCTGAGAGAACCCCTTGACGACCAAACGAGCCTTGTAGCGTTCCAGTGAGCCATCCGGCTTCACTTTCTTGCGAAAGACCCATTTGACCTGAATCGCCTTCCTCCTAGGGGGAAGGTCGACCAGCTCGTAGACTCCGTGCTCTCGGATAGCTCGAAGCTCATCCTCGCAAGCAGCTCGCCAGGCATCAGCATCCTGCGATGAGAAAGCCTCCCTCAATGTGCCCGGGTCCGGCGCCATAGAGGGGGGACCCTGCGTGGCAAGTGCACATGCCTCAGTGTCTGGCCTGACGGCCACGAGATCAGCTGCTGCGTCACAGGCGACATGGAACTCGCGGGTGACCAGGTCGTGTCCTATGGGGCATGCTGGGTGTACCTCTGAAAGCTCAGTGCGGACACTCAGGCCTAAGGCCTTTGTGCCGGGATCACCGCTCGCGATGCTGGGAGAGGAACGTCTGGGTCCGGAATCCGACGCTCGCTGAGCTCCGGAATCCAGTGGTCGAAGGCGACCACCGGGCTCACGAGAGTAACCAGAGGTCGAGGGGCGTACCTCAGGCGCAGGAACAGGTACGACCATAGGGACAGGTGCAACCACAGCTGGTGAGGGCTGAGACGAGGCAGTCGGAGATGCCGTGCGCGGAGATGCGTGTGTGGGGGACACTGAGCTCGGGATGACAGCGGGCAAGGATGGATCGGACACTGAGACCGGAGTGTCAGCCGACGTAGAGACAGGAGTGGGCTGGGCTGGGTCAGACGCCGGAACAGGGGTGCCAGTGGACACATTGGGTGATGCAGGAGGAGGCGTGGGAGCAGCAGTATTTGTGGGGTGCGAAGCAGGCTGGACAGGCGGGATCTCTGGACCAACGGCAACGATAGCCGGATCATCAAGTGCTGGAGATCGAGAGGGGACTCGAGCGGACACATCAGCATGGCGAGGAATGGTCGCTGGCGAAGAGGTCTCTCCCATCCGCCGAGGACCCTCACAGGAAGGAACATGGGCTGTAGAGAGCGCTGTGATCGACGTCAGATCACGGTATGTGAGTGACTCAAGAAACAGCGCGTCACGAGACTCAATGACACGACGGCGAGAGGGGTCCCAAAAACGCCAGGCCTTCGACCGCGTGGAAATGCCGATGAAGGCACACAAGCGACCCCGAGGGGAGACCTTGGACCCCTGCTGGTCCTCGGTGTACCATACGGAGGCCAGGGATCCCCAGACGCGTGCGAGACGAAGGTCGGCACAGTGGCCAAACCAGAGCTCGTACGGTGTAACATGATCCGGAAGCGGACCATGCGGGAGGCGGTTCCAGACCCAAGTCATGTAGGCGAAGCCCTCGAAAGCGAAGGACTCTGGGAGACCGCACTCAGACCGCATGGCGCGGACCGCATCCTCCATGGTGTGGTTCCAGCGCTCAGATACACCGTTCTGCTGTGGGGTAGCAGGAGCGGAGACCTGGTGAAAGATGCCGTGCTCAGCAAAGAATGAGTCCATCTCGCCGAGGAACTCGCCGCCGCGATCCGAGCGAAAGGTATGTACCGTATGGCGAGACTAACGCTCAGCCATCACGAGCCAGAGCCGAACCGCAAGGGCGGCGTCGCTCTTCTGACGCACACTGTAGACCCACCGCATCCGGGTGAAGTCATCAGTCAGCGTCAGAACATACCGGCCCCTCTCGGACAGTGACTCGACTGGAAGAGGACCCAACAGATCCGAGTGGACCAGCTCGAGGGGCCTCAGCGCTCGGGAACGCAAATCAGGGTAAGTGCACCGGTGCATCTTACCCTGAGCGCAAAAAAGATAGTCGGTCTTTGGTGGCTTCTCGAAAGAAGCCACGTCAAGACCAAGAGCGGGCTGTGTCCGGATGAGCTTCGACACAGTGTCGGAGCCCACGTGACACAGACGTCGGTGAAGCAACCGCTGGTGTTCCGGGAAGAGAACACCAGTGACAAAAACGCGACAAGAGGAGGAGGGAGAGCAAGGGGAGGAGGGCCGAGCAATGCGGTACAGGTCATCTACGACTGAAGCACGCAGGACAATGCTACGGGTGTCAAGAGCAGTCACAATCGCTGAATCAGCGGTATGCTCAACGGAGAGACCCATCAGAGTGCAGGCACGCACAGACAGCAGACTGAGCTCAAGATCAGGCACAAACAGCACGTCAGAGAGATACAGGGGGCCAGACGGACCATCAAAGCATACAACCCCAACACCGTGAACCGGTAAGGACTGACCAGAACCTGTACGAACGGAACGGACAGTCGTGACAGGACCAAGNCACAGACGTCGGTGAAGCAACCGCTGGTGTTCCGGGGATAGAACACCAGTGACAAAAACGCGACCAGAGGAGGAGGGAGAGCAAGGGGAGGAGGGCCGAGCAATGCGGTACAGGTCATCTACGACTGAAGCACGCAGGACAATGCTACGGGTGTCAAGAGCAGTCACAATCGCTGAATCAGCGGTATGCTCAACGGAGAGACCCATCAGATGGGTCTCTCCGTGCCTGCTCCGTGCCTGATCCGTGCCTGCTCCGTGCCTGATCTTGAGCTCAAGATCAGGCACAAACAGCATGTCTGAGAGATACAGGGGGCCAGACGGACCATCAAAGCATACAACCCCAACACCGTGAACCGGTAAGGACTGACCAGAACCTGTACGAACGGAACGGACAGTCGTGACAGGACCAAGTACCACAAAGTCACTACGACGACACGTCATGTGGTGGGTGGCACCGGAATCGATGATCCAAGTGCCACCGGAGTCACGACTGGTGGACGTCACTGTACAACGAGCGATGGAACACTCGGCATCAGAGGGACGCTGAGCCGTCAGTGAGAAGGAATGACGTACATCACAAAGGTGAGACTCATGAATCCAGTCAGTGCAGACAGGCCCATCATCATCACATGCGGACTGTGCTCCCCCACACGTGTCATCACGAGTGACGAGGACGGACGAACAAGCAGTCTGCGACCCACTCGACGATGACGACACACTCGCACCTCCCTGAAAGCGAAGCGCCAAAAGATGACGAAGCTCGGCGATGGTGCGGTCACGTGGGTCTGGATCACTGCTGCTCGCCGGTGAGGAAGCAGGAACAGCTGCAGTCGTCGTCGCCGAGCGTCTAGAGGAGTGTGTGGTCGCCGTCCCGGACGCGGTGCGCGCAGCATGGACAGCCTGAAGTCCGCGAGTGATGCGCTCCCAGTCAAGCGGCTGCTGGCACTCGGTGTAGCGATGGGCACCTCCACAGTTGTAGCAGTGCACGGAACGGCCACTGCTACCACTGGATGATGACTGCTGCTGACCCGATCTGCGCTTCCTATTCTTCTTCTTCCCCTGGGCAGCTGTTGCAACGCCCTGCGTCTGCGTGGGCGTAGACGGGATCGAAGAGGAGGAGGAAGATGAGGTCGTGATGGAAGAAGGTGAGGGTGACTGCAGGCGGGAAGACGATGGTGAGGGGAGGACTGCGGCAGCGTGGGAAGTCTCCTGATGTGCTACTGCTGCCTCGCGGGCCGACGTCACCTGGAGGAAAAGCTGATGGGCCCACGGGAGCAGCTGCAGGGTGGCTGAGAAAGGCTCCAGAGCAGCGTCGCTGTACCGTGTGAATATGTCGGTGTACTCCAGGCGAACTCCGAGCATGATCGTCCGAAGCGCCCACAGCTGTATGCCCCCTGAGGTCCCCAGGCGCGTGTAGATACGCATGGCGCGTCGCCAGTAGTCCGCTACAAGCTCCGCTGGTCCATGACGGAGGGAGTGGAAGGCACAAATGTGTGACGCACGGGTGGCGTGCGTCTCTGCGGCCAGGAGGGACAACGCCAGATCCCAGCCTCCACGAGGATCAGCTCCGATGCCTGTGCCAGCCTCGCCGAGGAAGGGACGGAAGTCAACAACAGTCTCGCGTGGCATGGCATAGAGAAGTCCTCGCATGGCTCAGGCTGCTGTCAGCACCTGTGCTGGATCTGTAGACTGGTATGGGCTGTGGTAGTAAGGCCACACTCCCTCAGAAGTAGCACACACCTGAAACAGGATCTCCCAGCAGTCAAATCCGTCTTCACTGATGTATCGTGGAGGTGGTGCCTCAAAGTCCTTTGGCTGCCTCTCGGTGGGAAGAGCAGCCGTAGGCTGAGGAGGGCGAGTGACGGGAGAAACTCTTGGTAGAGGGTGGTCACTGGGGAAGTCAGGTGACGGTCGTATCGGGGACACGGGTGGAGGTCGGATACCCGTCTGCAGCTGACGGAGGCGCTCCTGTAGAAGGCGAATCTCCCGCTCCTGGGAGTCATCCTCGAAGCCTGGCATGAATGGCTCGTCATCAAGGAGGTCCGCAGGTGGTGGGGAAACCACGCCAGGAGGTGAAGCAGGCGGGGCGCCTGTCAAGGGCGCCTGAGCCGAGTGCTGGGTGGAGGCCGCAACGCCGGCAGCTCCCTCGGAGATCCGCGGAGGAGCCGTGGACTGAGCGCGCAGGAGCTCAGTCAGCGTGCGGATCGTGTCAGTCTGCTCTCGCTGCAGACGACGCATCTCCTCCTGCTGACTGCGCAGGTCCTCAATGGCCTGCGAGCGAGGGCTCAATACCCCTGAAGAAGAGGAGGAGGGATCACCTGGTCCCTTGTCCTTGTCGTCGGGCGACCTCATGTCGCCGCTCACTATGGGACGACAGGTCAACTTTGCCGGATTTCAAAACCGACTGCGTTTCTCGANCCCCCTTTTTTTTTCTTTTTTTTTTTTTCTTGTCACAGTTTTGCCGCCGCGCGGTGGCGCGCGGCAGCTCCGCGGAAGCTGCGAAGCAGCTTCCGCCCAGCTGCTGCTGCAGCTGTGTTGTCAGTTGTAGCAGCAGCTGCGTAGCTGCACGTGCAGCGGTGGCAGCGGCGGCTGCGCTGCTGCTGCTGCTGCTGCGCGCGGCGGCCGCTGCTGCGCGCGGCGCTGCTGCTGCGCGCTACAGCTGCTGCTGGCCGCCGCCGCCGCGCGCTGCTGCTGGCTGCCGCCGCCGCGCGCTGCTGCTGCTGCCACTGCTGCGCTGCTGCTGCCGCCGCGACTGCCGCTGCTGCTGCTGTGCCACTGCCGCTGCTGCGCTGCTGCTGCAGACGCCGCTGCTGCATTGCTGCTGCCGCCGCTGCTGCCACGCTGCTGTGGCGGCCGCTGCTGCTGCGCTGCTGCTGCTGCACGGCTGCCACCGCCGCCTCTGCTGCTGCTGCTCTGCTGCTGCGGCTGTGGGGGGAAGTGGCGGCTGCACGCACCGCAGCCGCCACACGCCTCTGTGTGGCGGTACGCGCTGCTGCTGCTGCCTCAGCAGCTACGATCTCACGTGGTGGGTGGAGTACGCGGACGGCGACCTGCCGTCTCCAACGGGTCCCAGAAGAACTGCTGCAGCGGTGACTCTCACTGCTGCTGCTCTGCTGCGTCTCTGCTGCGCAGCTCAGTGAGAACTGTCTCACTGCTCTGATACCATGAGAAAGTGCGTAGAAGCTTCCTAGCAACACGGCCGCTGACCGGGCGTCAGTGCCTAGTCAGACGGTGACGACAATCACCGGTCGTACACACAACGGCAAGGGTTTGGCTAGGAGACACAAGTCCAAGTGTCAGAATGCTTNTCTCCAACGGGTCCCAGAAGAACTGCTGCAGCGGTGACTCTCACTGCTGCTGCTCTGCTGCGTCTCTGCTGCGCAGCTCAGTGAGAACTGTCTCACTGCTCTGATACCATGAGAAAGTGCGTAGAAGCTTCCTAGCAACACGGCCGCTGACCGGGCGTCAGTGCCTAGTCAGACGGTGACGACAATCACAGGTCGTACACACAACGGCAAGGGTTTGGCTAGGAGACACAAGTCCAAGTGTCAGAATGCTTCAATATAGCATATGCAGAGAGAAATGACAACTGACAGGTCCAGGGCATAAATACCTGCCGCGGCGCACGGCGGGTGTCGCACGCGGCAGTCCAAGAGCTGTCCTAAAACCGGCCCAAAACCACTGTTTTGGCCGTAACTCTGCGCACACATGTCAGAATCCTACGCCGTCTGAACCTAGACGTGCATAATCAGAAGACGCACGCAACGACTGGTCACATGCATGCATCCATCGACTGACAGCGAGTATACAATACAAAAACATGAAAATGAGCCTCATGTCCAGTCCGCCGAAAGGCGCCTGCAAGACGTAGAAGACACAGCAAGGAGTCCCGGTGACATCTGGAGCTCTGGGACAGTGGTCGGTCAGCTCCAGACGGGTAGTCCGCCGCCTGTCCTCACGCCGGTGTCACCAGGGCCGCCTGCCTCAGGGATCTGCACGAGTATGGACACGGCTGAGTGGTCACAGTAAACTGTACAGGAACGACACAAATCACAACAGGTTCTAGGAAGTTTATCTGATCTAGAGTTATGCTCATGGTGACTTGCATGTAATGTCACTACCTTCTCACAACGTTGAGCTATTACTGTGTCACAATGTGCTGTGCACGTAGTCTACAACTGCCTAAAACATTCACAAGATTTAAGATATCTCTCAATATGGAAGCAAGCTTGAGGCCGGACCAAAATCTTCTTCACAACGCTGTCCGAGATTGAGATTCTCCCAGTCTCAAAATTTGAAATTACATGTTACTTCAAGTCTTGAAAACACAACATGATGTTGAGAATCCCAACTGATCACAAATTCAATGTCTCATCACAGACTAAGTGGTGAAAACCCCTATGCCAATGTACACTCAAGTGAGAGCCCTGGAATGTCATCAACATTAGTCCCATATTCTCCAACACTAATTCTCATGAAGACACTGCACAAGTACATGCTACCCAGGACAGTTTAACAAATCAGTTTCTGAGAATTCTAAGTTTGTGGTGCAGGACAGCTGCCACATCAACGCACAGCTGCCACATCAACGCACAGCTGCCACATCAAGGTACAACGCATGGCCTCCTTCTGTTTCTGCCAGACGGGTTGCAGTCCAAGGATGAACTTCGGCATCGTGCCCCGCCATGCCCTACGAGCTACCAAACTGCACGGCATGTCATGGGAGAGACGACGAGGGCAACAACGCAAGTCACGACACCAGGAAGGCAGGCATACAAGCAGAGGCACAAGCCCCCCTCAACGAGCGAGTCCCATCACACCACATCACATCACAGGAGCCTTTTGCTGTCGCTGCCGTTGACAGTCAGCGGCAGACTAGAAGAGCAAAGACGTAGGCACAGGCAGTGTAGAGCCACTGATTGATCACCACAGATTGCTAGCTTCGCCCCAAACACACCAGTGCTTAGCCATCTCCATTACCAACAAGTCTTCTATCCTCCCCCCCCCC
>SZWC01008663.1:5442-32641 GCA_023375785.1 Penium margaritaceum
CATAGACATAGACATAGACATAGACATAGATATAGATATAGATATAGATATAGATATAGATATAGATTTAGATATAGATATAGATATATAAATAGATAAATATATAGATATATAAAGATATAGAAAAAAATATATATAGAAAAATATTTAGCATACACAAAATATATAGATAAAGATAAATAAAATCCATTTCTTAAAGATAATTGAAAATGAATAACATAATTGATAATAAAGGTAAAAACATAATAAATAATTAAATATTAAACAATTTTGTTAAAGATGTACTCTATGTCTTTAGAGGAACCAAATGACTTTGAAGTGTCTTAAAGTTTCACTAATGTTTTTGTAGTTTATTCTATCTTTATATAATATTTTTGTGAATGAAGATTTCCTCTATTATCCTCGCAGTCATTGAAACCCTTATGAAGGTGGGAAAGATGCAGATCACAAATGTTTTTACGCCAACAAGTACATTTTTATGATGGAAGTTTTCTAAAGTTTTTAGAGTCTTTCGTTCACCTTCAGAATCACGACAGATATTTTCATGAATTGATCTAGAAAACTTCCCTGATTTATATTTTTCATGGTTGAAAATGAGTTTTTGTTCTTGCAGTCAAGCAAAACGGAGGACATATTGGAATTCCTACGGGGATGAATGCATTCTTGAAGTAAGCTCTTCGAAGACAC
This sequence comes from Penium margaritaceum, assembly GCA_023375785.1. Taxonomy (NCBI): domain Eukaryota; kingdom Viridiplantae; phylum Streptophyta; class Zygnematophyceae; order Desmidiales; family Peniaceae; genus Penium; species Penium margaritaceum. Next base: position 6,130 of record SZWC01008663.1, read on the forward strand.
AGTCCTATCGGCGTCAGCCGATGTTTTATTCATCTTCGTTATTATGGTTCTCCTCTTGGAGTATCAAAATACGTGTTGTAGTGGTGGTCTCCAAGATGAAGTTTTGTTGCCAATATATGTTGTCGAGTGTGTTACCGTGCATGTAGGTACACATTTTCTGGTTAGCGTTCGTGGATGATGTCTTCACTAGACGTAGTTCTCTGGTTGCAGGCATTCCACCCCCCTTTCTTAACCCATTTGGACCCAGAGGAACGAATTTGAACTTCTACAGGAGATGTTACATCTTCCACAAAGAGGTCGTGCATATGATTCAATGGATAAGCATGGCCTATTGACGCCACTCAAGTGTTGACATCACCATGGAACCTTCCGACTCTCATGCCCACTATTTTCTCTTACATAATGAAAATACCATGAATGTTTTTAAAACAATGTTATATTGATTACACAAGTGGTCAAACCCGCATGCTCGAAGGCGGAACTCCGCGTCCTCCTATGTGTACACACACTGATCGAAGCCAAAAGGTGAACGCAATCAGTTGGTTTCTGACAAAGACCTCCTTAGCACTACTGACCCGTAGGATGAAGCGTTGGTGGAAAACGACCTCTCGCGGTTCAACCTCAACCGCCATTTTCGACTTTCACATCCACGGCAGTCTCTCTTCATGCTCATCCACTACTTTGTGGCGCAAGGCACCACAAAACCGAGGCACCACGTAGCATGCATTTCAACAAAGGGTGAAGGCTGTCTAGGTGCTGACGCCATGGATGAGGATGTGGAGTCAACTACTCTCCTCCTACACTCATTTTATGCATATGGGCTGCACTGCCTTACATGAAGCAATGCTACCTACGCCGTGCAGTCTCCAACCACGATTACACGTGGTTGGAGACTGCATCGCCATGGCACTACTGCATTTCGTGTATACGACGTTCTACGTGTGGATCCATGAAGGTTTGATGTGCGTGCATGCATGCTGTGTAAGGTGTAGCTGCATCCTACAAGATGGGTGTCAGTGGAGGAATCGGTGGTGAATTTCCTATCTACCATGACCGCAGGAAAGGGCCACCGTTGACGAGAGGAGGCATTCCAACATTTGTATGAGGCAATATGTCAAAATGTTTGTCGAGTCGTTCATCGTCTTCTTTTGCTTGGTCCATCGGTCATCACATCCCCCAACATGGATGTTGTCCCACCAAAGATATCCTGGCCTAGCAAGTTCTTCCCACGGTTGAAAGAGTGCATTGTGGCGTTGGATGGGACACACGTGTCTGCCTGGGTACACATTGTGTCATAGGGACCTTACATCAACAGCATGTCAGGGGTCACACAACGTTCTATTTGATGTGGCATTTGATAAGACAGTCACTTGGGTCCAAGTTGGTTGGTATGGTAGCACGCACAACAACTGCGTACTGCATGATTCCATCTCACAGAATTTCAACAATGCGGAGGGGAGGTTCTACCTCGGAGATGCCAGTATGCATTGACACGTCAAGTATTAACCCGTTCCGTGGTGTATGCCATCATCTCTAAGCTGAGGGCATTGATGGGGCCTCGTTTGAACCACAGACGCTGCATCAGCTATTCAACGTGCACCATTTGTCACTTGGTATGGCGGTGGAGCGGGTCATTGGCCACATCAAGTATGGCTTCTAGATCTTGCACGACATGGAAGGCTATTCACTAGGCATGTAGTGTGGCATTGTCGTTGCTGCATGCATTTTGCACAATGTCTTTCTGAAGGGCACACATGGATAGGGTCACTATTATGAAGGCGTTGATATCAACATTGATGAAGCTATACTTTGGCAACACGACAACATAAATACACTAGCACCAGGACTCCAAGATGCTAACGAAGCACGTGCATGGCACAAGGCTATTGCATGGGATTTGTTCCTTCCCTATGCAACTGATCGTGCATGGATGACACAAGTATATGCACTGCATGCATCATGCACAAACATCCATACAATAACATGTTCCCATTTTAACTCCTACCACTCATGACTATGCCATTGTATGGTTCTCTTTCTTTGTCTATAATGCTTGGATGTCGACTCCCAAGGACCTTATGAACAACAGGTCAAATGTTGAATGCTTGGATGTGGACTCCCAAGTACCTTATGAACAACATTTTCAATACACTTGCAGCAATGGTGCACATAGTGTGAATATACTTGTACTCATAGTTTATGTTGTGTCACCACCATTGTAGACATGGTTTAGATAGTGTCAATAGGCTTGCAGTCATGGTTTACATCGCGGTAATACACTTGCAGTCATGGATTACATAGTGTCACTACACTTACAGACATGGTTTACATAGTGTCCTTTCAACAATGGTGACAATAATTAATAAAGCCATGTCATGCAAGAGGTTGAAAACTGAAATCATAATTAGTCTCACAAGCATATCACAATTTGCAAGGGGTGACACGCATCCTACTACGAGTTGCGTACCCTCTGTCATATGCTTTTTCTGCCACTACCACCTCTTGTGCGCTCTTGTAGTGTGGGCACACCACCATAGTACGAACATTACAAACATTTACCCAACAACAAAGCCAAATAGGACCATGGGAAGCTATAGTGCATGTTCAAAGATGACGTATACCGCTATCTTGAATGCCTTGGCACTGCACATGAAATAACACATACACGTCAGGTTAGCCATGTACATTGCATACGTTTAAGGATGATTGACGAGCAATGGAGGCGTCGGCACAAGGAAAAGATACTAACCTCCAACTAGCCTTTTGTGCCCCAAAGTTGCTCGACTTCTTCATCGGCCTCAATAAAAGGTTTGATAGTCTTCGGGTGTTCTATAAGGAAGATAAGAAGTTCTACCTTGCGCTAGAGTGGCATCTATAGTTTTTTGTTCACTATCTGTGTGACCTTTTTCAACCATTGCTGCACATCTCCGCCCTACATCCTAGCTGATGCGCTTGGTAAGCTGCACATATGTTGAAGATTTGCCCCTCTGCATGCCCAACTGCGGCGCTCGGAAGCGCAGACAAGCCACTAGAGAGAGGAAATTCCTCTTCGTTGGACCTGGAGACCCGATGATTGCTCAGATCCTAAAATGGAGGATTGTCCCTGAAAGTTGACGAGTCTCTGAATCCTATAGAAGTTTCACCAGAATAGGACAAGTAACAAGGAAGATATGAGTTTCCAAAGTTGGGGTGTGCGTGGCGGCTCTTGGAGCTGGCTGCTATTTGACTGCTGGTGAATAATTGACCCGAACGAGTAACAAAATTCCATCGGGGGATTTTTCTCCAGAAGGATTGTCAAGACGTCTAGTGGGTGATCGGCCGGATTTCAGTAGTAAAGTTTTGTTAATAAGAGACTTATTCAAATTCCAGGCTGAGAGTCCAAAACTCAGAACTACAGTTTGTTACTTGGGGACTTAGTCAAAATTCCATGTTAAAAACTAATAAAAATTTGCGTTATTCCCTTTGCAAACGTGACTGTCTCACAACTGTCTTCCACTCCCAGAAACATAGCATGGTGCGACAAAAAGCTCACTCTTAGACTTAAAAACCGCACCAAAAGAAGCCGTGAACACAGAAGACCAGTCAGGCCACGTTGGAACTCCACGTCAGTTTCAGACAAAGGGTTATGGTCCCACCGCCCTGGCCGGTCTACAAACCGTTCATGGCTTCTGCAACAGACGGGATTGTCGTCGGAGACGACATCGCCGTCAAGCTCTGAGGTCCTGGATCGGTTTGGTGGTTCCCGCATTGGACGACTATGAAAATTGCGTGGAAGGAGATGTAGCCTATCGAGAAGTATGCAGTGGCCCTGGCTAGGGGCTATGGAGGTGGCACTTCGAGCTGCATCTTGCGTATAAGGGGCTGCTGGGGGTCATGAAGGGAATGGAATTCCTTAACAAAGTGACGGCAACGGTAGCACAGAAGGAGGCCCTTGCAAATTACACGGAGGTACTCATGCTACTAGTGTCCGGGACGGCCGAGTCGTAGTGGGGCTAGTTCCAGGGCTACAAGTTGGCAGCCAAAGCTCGGTAAAAACTCTGCTTCATCCATAAATCCAAGTCTGTAGCGAACAAAATATTTGCAATGAAGCAAATCCTAACATTACAAATCGAGGAGGGAGATGATGTCATCACCGCTATGCAGCAGATTGAGTCACTCGCCTCATAGTCCAACGACATGGGGTGGAAAATCGATACGCAGCTATAGGCGATGGCCCTCCTCATGGCCCTTCCTGACAGTTGGAGCCCTCTTATTACCGTCTTAAGAGGATGGGTAGAGGATTAGCTCACTTATGGGGCTGTCACAGAATACATCCGCAGCGAGGCACAACGACGGAACTGGGGGGTCCTCATCTTCCTCGTCGGCCCTTGTCACCAAAACGCGTGGTGGTGGAAGCGGGGCCAAGGGAGGTGGCCGACATGGCGGCGGCAAGAAGGGCCCCAAGAAGTGTGAGTGCCAAAATTGCGGCAAGGAGGGCCACTCGGTCCATGAGTGCACCGAGGAGGCAAAAGCCGGCGGCAAGGATTCCAAAGGCAAGAAGGTGCTCCTCAAGAGCACTCAAAACCACTACCTCAAGAAGGCCAACCGGCGATGCCTTGACTCCGGAGCCGAGGAGCATACCCAGGTCAAGAAGGTCGAGTTCATCAACTACACCAAGTTTAGCAAATCCATGGTGGTTGCAAAAGAAAAAGTCAAGCCGGCGGCTGGCCAAGGAGACGTGGACGTGGAGGTGGTGGTTGGTGGGAAGCGGGTGCAGCGCGTCATCAAGGACGTGCAGCACGTACCCGGCTTGGCTGACATTCTAACTGTCAGCCGCCTGACTGACAAGAGGTATGGGGTGCTCTTCACGAGAAGAGGGGCAATCATGCGGAAAGACGGTGGCGACAAGCCCGCGATGGAGGCTAAGCGTGAGGGAGGCTTCTACATCGTGGAGACTAAGGTGATCCCCGCGGCGATAGAATTAGCAGACTTGTAGGAACGCACAATTAACCTGGCCAAAGGAGGGGGAGCTGATCTAGAGCTCTCGCACCGACGACTGGGGCATTCCTCACCCGCAGTCGTGAAGGAGATGGCAAAGCGCGAGCTGGTACACGGCCTCGTTATCGACGATGCAAAAGAGGTGACAGATGCAACAAAGCACAAAAAGTACGTGTGATGTAGTGGATGGATGAATAGCAGGGTAAAAAAATGGGAACAAACAACGCCAAATTTGCCTTAGTCAAATGGAAGAGCGGGTGAACCAGACGCTACTGAACATGGTACGGACCATGTTGGTGGATGCGGAATTATCGTGAAGCTTCTAGGTGGGAATTGTGCGTACAGCAAACTACACCATCAACCTCACTCCTATAGCGGTGCTGAAGGGGAAGAGCGGCTGGAAGATGCCGCAAGAGGTTTGGAGCGGGCGCAAGCGAAGTGTGGCACACCTGAAAGTGTTTGGGTGCAAGGAGCACGCGATGGTGTAAGGTGCACTTAGGCGCGACAGCAAGCTGGAGTTGCAGGCAAAGTCGTATCTCTTCCTTGACTATGAGAGCGCGCATAGTGCATACCGGCTTTATGACATGCGTAAGGAGGAGGTAATCTAAAGCTGAGACATCAATTTCAACAAGTTGTAGAGCTACATCAGCAGCAACGACGTGGGCGTGGTGGACTCTCCAAAGATGGGGGAGTGGTTCCAACTCCTTCACTGTGAGGAGCTGGTGGACGCCGAAGTTGAGGATGCGACATCACAGCGCGACGGTGTACCAGTGGTGGTAGCCAATGCGGAGGACTCCGATGACGATCAAGCTGATGAGGAGATCCACCGGAAGGATTAAGTGGATGAGGCACTAAGGATACCAAGGCTCGCACTCCTGGAAGAGTGTGCATTGGACACCAGTGGAAAATCTACTGGATGCGTCGGTCGTTTTGCCGATGTTTCGCCGGAGCGAGAGAGATCCTTGGGGAGCCGTCCGGTCGATGATTCACCGGAGCATGCTGAGTCGGAGGGATCGCAGCAGAGTGACGATGCGCCACCAAAGCTACTGCGCCGTAGCGGGAGGAAGCGGAAAGCGGGAAAATACTTCGATGCAAGCACCGGTCGATGGATCGGCATGACGCGGTGCATGCTGGCTACATCAACGGAGCTGACTACCATGCACGAGGCACTTGTACGTCCCGAAGGGGATCAATGGGATACAACCATCAAATTGGAGCTGGCATCCATCACAGAAAATGATACGTGGGAGCTGGTTGACAGGCCGAAAGATGCCAAGGTCATCGGCTCAAAGTGGGTCTTTAAGACCAAGTTCACAAAGGAAGGTGTGGTTGAAAAATACAAGGCACGACTGGTGGCGAAGGGATACGTAAAACGTAAGGGCGAGCACTACGATGAGACGTTCGCTCTCGTGGCCAAGTTCACAAGCATCCGGGTGATCCTTACGGTGGTGGTCGCGAAGGACATAGAGCTCCACCAAATGGACGTTAAGACGGCCTTCCTCAATGGAATCATAGAAAAAGAGATCGATATGGAGGTGCTTGAGGGGGTAGAGGCGCTTGAGGGCAAGGTGTGCAAGGTGTAGAAGTCCTTGTATGGGCTAAAACAATCACCCAGATGTTGGTACCAATATATGGATAGTTTCATGGTATAATTTGGCTTCAAGCACTGTGAGTCGGATCATAGTGTGTACGTGCAGAGTGACAAGGAGATCCATCAGATTGTTGCAATCTACGTGGACGACCTGATTTTGTGCTGGAAAGATCTGCCGAGCCTACAGTGGCTGAAAGAGCAACTGAGCAGCAGATTCCTGATTTCGGACATGGGGGAGCTGGAGTACTACCTCGAGGTGAGCATTATGCAGAACCTGAGGACGCGCACGCTTGAGCTGGGGCAGGCCAAATACGTGGCCAAGGTTCTGAAGCGGTACGTCATGGAGGAATGCAAACCAGTTGGCAGTCCGGTCTCCACGACCTCTGAACTAAGTGCGGCAATTCCGCCACAAACAAAAGGAGAGTGGGAGGATATGGCAGGGGTGCACTAAAAATCGGCGGTGGGCAGCCTCATGTACGCCATGGTGGCGAATCGACTGAACCAGGCCTATGTGGTGGGCCAAGTGAGCAGGTACGTGGCCGATCTAGGGCCACTACAGTGGCAGGCAGTCAAGCGCATCCTCCAGTACCTGTCGGTGACGCGGGATGCACGCTTGAGGTTTGACGGCAAGGGACGGGCGAATCCCTTGCGTCTGGTCTGCTACACGGATGCAGTCTACGCCGACGATGTGGAAAAGCGGAACTCTACATCCGGCCACCTGTTCTTCCTCGCTNCGCCACAAACAAAAGGAGAGTGGGAGGATATGGCAGGGGTGCACTAAAAATCGGCGGTGGGCAGCCTCATGTACGCCATGGTGGCGAATCGACTGAACCAGGCCTATGTGGTGGGCCAAGTGAGCAGGTACGTGGCCGATCTAGGGCCACTACAGTGGCAGGCAGTCAAGCGCATCCTCCAGTACCTGTCGGTGACGCGGGATGCACGCTTGAGGTTTGACGGCAAGGGACGGGCGAATCCCTTGCGTCTGGTCTGCTACACGGATGCAGTCTACGCCGACGATGTGGAAAAGCGGAACTCTACATCCGGCCACCTGTTCTTCCTCGCTGGTGCAGCGTGTCAGAAGAATGCAATGAGCAAGAATGGCAAGGGTAGAAGTAGGAATAAGCAATGGGACATGCACAAGCACGTGAGCGGAAATTACGGAAGCAGAGAGGCGAGCGCACTCCCGAGGAGTTAGCTTCTGAGCTTTGAGAAGAGCCAAGGTACCGAGGGTGTGAGGTAGAAGGGAGCTGAGTGAGAGAGAGATCGAGAGCGAAGTGAGTGATGGTTGGCAAGTGCTTGAGCGAAGGAGAAAGAGTGACAGAGCGAAGAGCTGCAAGATGGGAGTGGTTGGCGAAGGCAGGCTGGGCGAGGAGCAGGCAGAGCGAAGACACGGCGGCGGAGTCACGGAACCAAGGGGGAACTGGATGGGAAGAACTGTTTTGGTGAACCTTGAGGGAATGAACATCCTCAGTATACCGTACTAGTATCTAAAAGGTGTTTTAATTGTTTTTTTCACGTCTTTTTGGCTTTGTCCCAAATAAAGTCACCTGTATATGTCCTTGTCCCTAAGTTGTGTCACGTCTGTATTTCATATTTTGTCCCTAGCCTCCCTCGCGTGTGTGCGGCACATAGAAGGCAATCACGGCAACTTTGCCCGAGGCCTCAGGTACAACACCGACGTGTGCAATCCTTCTGCTTCGCGGACTGACTGCACACGTCGGTGTCGAAGTTCGAAGTTCGAAGTTCGAAGTTCGAACTTCGAACTTCGACAGTCACGCATATGGCCGGGGTCGAGACGGACCTCATGAAAAAAAACATTATGTCCTTGTGTCAATCACAGATTTACTCTTTTGTCCTTGTGTGTATACAGCTCCACAACTATTTGTCTTCATATTTTTCACTTTTTGCCTCAACCTTTTAGGCACTAGTACGGTATGTAGATAGAACAGGACAAAACGGTAGAGCAACGGCTTCTTTCCGCTAGCCGGATGCAGGTGACACTTGTCACATTATTAGGGGATGACTTTACTTTGTCGGTGAACGGTCACATATCAGGTGACCCGTTAGTCAAGGTGGTTCGGTCTCGGACCTGAACCTTTATTTGAGAAAAGAATTTTCTGATAGCAGATGTGCACGGAGTCAGTTTTACGAGGGAATTCAAACACCCCCCTCGAAACTGACGTAGTGCACTTGTGCAATCTGAGGTCCGCTCGGGTGACACATCCACCTCTATCATGTATCAGTGAGGCGAGGATGTGGGTGGAGTAGGTGATCTGGGTAGAAGATGAAGAGGTGGGACGTCTGGGATCTCAGGGAGATCTTCCACGGCGAGCCTCTCTAGTTGGTCTGTTCTCCATCGTCATCCTCTACGTCGTCTGCATTCTAGGCTTATGTTGCCCATAAGTCCAGAGATGTCGTCGGAGCGGGGATCATACGACCGGAGAATAGAGTGAAATGGACGATCAGTGGTGAGGTACATGATGACCAGAGCTTGATATTTGGCAAAAATTAGTCTTCCCAGTATTGATGTATGTTGAGAGTGGAGAGGTCGACGTGGAAATAACCTCAGTCCTTGCTGAAGATGTCCCAGAGTTCGAGGTTGTCAAAGATCACATCTGCATGTAGTTCCATTGCAGCAAGCCAGACATCATAGTTGGCTTTGCCTGCATTGTTGAAGTGGAGAATCAGGACTCTGTGAGCCAGTTCGACAATCCCTTGCTTGATTTGTTTGCCATGTCTCCACCAGTGGTGGCGCGGTCGTTGAGTGGCTGCAGCATCGCTGGAAGACATGTGTGAAGGTTCTAGGAATGCTGGTTGCTAGGGAAACCCTTGGTGGTGATGAGTGAGAATCCAAGATTCGAAGGTTTGATGCGGTTTGAAACTTGGTAGATGCGGCGCCCAACACAAAGGAGCATAGGTTACTGCAGCGGGATGGGCACGGGAATAGAACCACGTGCGTTACGGAGGCTTTAGCATGGGTGCAGGTCGTTGCGCAACAGGCGATGCAACCGGGCGGACACTAGTGCTGAGCGGAGAATGATGTAGGAAGATGATGCTGAAGGCAATTGATGGAGAGCAATGGAGTGGACGTAGGGGCAAACTCTTGTGCGATGTGGAGTTTTTGGCGTGGGCGCAGGTCGTCGCAAAACGGGCGATGCAACTGGGCGGATCCGTGTGCCAAGCGAAGGACGATGCAAAAGCGAAGGAGGCAATGATGACTGAGTGGGTGTAGGGACAAGACCACGTGTGCTTCTGAATAGAGGAAGAGAATGCGGCAAGGGGAAGGCAAAGGCCAACACGCCACGGGAAATCTGTTGTTGGCGTGGGTGCAGGCTGTTGCAAAGCGGGCAGCTAGCTAGTGTAGATCCTTGTGCTGGTAGTAGATGCTGATGATTGCGGATGATCAAGGCTGAAGCTGATGGAAAGGAAGTGGGCGTAGGGGCAAAACCACGTACGTTGCGGAAGTTTTGGCGTAGGTGCAGGTTGTCGCAAAACAGGCGATGCGATCGGGCGGATCCTAATGCCGAGCGGAGAACGATACACGAAGTAGAGGAATGATTGATGATTGAGTGGACACAGGGGCGAAACCACGTACGCTACAGAGCGATGTTGATGATGATGAAGCGCAAGCGGTAGAGGAAGCTGAATGATGAAGTTGATGCGAAGATGGGCGTCAGAAGAGGATGAATGCTGGCGACCAATGGGGAGGATGTGCAAAGGCTGATAGAGATGAGGCTAAGGAGGATGATGAGGTACGGCGAGACTTGATTGAGGAGTGGCAGTAGGAGGCAGAAGACAGAGCGGGCGGAGGTGGCAGTAGGTGCAGGGCAAGGCAACCAGGAGAGTGACGGCTTGTTCCCCAGTTGGCCTGAGACCGACGGGCAGAAAGACTGGTGGTGTCCGATATCCTGACAGCGAGAGGAACCCAGCCGCAACATGGCAGGTCGTGAGATGGGCAGAGATGCCGGTCCGCAAATGTCAAGAGAGTGACAGTTTGTTCCCCAGTTGGCCCGAAACCGATGGGCAGGAAGACTGGCGGTGTCCAATATCCTGATAGTGGAAGGCAATCTGCCGTTAATGACGATGAGAAGAGGCAGTGCAAGAGAGCGGCTCGAGGAAATGAATGCGAAAGAGATGAGGTAGAAGAGGTGGGTGGAGAGGATGAGGCAGTTGGAAAGGATGAGGAAGGTGGAAGCACTCGCGAAAGCTAGATGATGAAAGGTCGCAGGCGGCGGGCCGAATGAAGCTTCCAAGAAGATGACGGCAGGTGTCGACTGGAGAGCTGCTTGCGGCTGTTGGTGACGGATCACTGATTGTTGACCACGGGCGCGGAGTGGGCGCAGGGTCGGGTCAGGAGAATCTGTCCTCACTCAAGAGTGAGAAGCAATTCAGGCAAGGCTGCTGATTCCAGCTGTTGATGAAGCCAAGGTGCACAAAGTGGCAGTGGCGGTGGCAGAAGAACGCTGGACGGAGGAGTGAAGTAGTGGTAGAGATAAGCCGATGACAAGGCCACGGGGTACCAGGGGATGTTACTTGATGCTCTGATACCATGTCAGAAGAATGCAATGAGCAAGAATGGCATGGGTAAAAGTAGGAACAAGCAATAGGACATGCACAAGCACGTGAGCGGAAATGACGGAAGTAGAGAGGCAATGGCAGTCCCGAGGAGTTAGTTGCAGAGCTTTGAGAAGAGCCAAGGTACCGAGGGTGTGAGGTAGACGGGAGCTGAGTGAGAGAGAGAGAGAGAGATCAAGAGCGAAGTGAGTGATGGTTGGCAAGTGCCTGGGTTAAAGATAAAAAGTGACGGAACGAAGAGCTGCAAGATGGGAGTAGTTGGCAAAGGCAGGCTGGGCGAGGAGTAGGCAGAGCGAAGACACGGCGACGGAGCCGCGAAACCAAGGGGGAATAGGATGGGAAGAACTATTATGGTTAACCTTGAGGGAATGAACATCCTCAGTATATGTCGACAGAACAGGACAAAATGGTAAAGCAACGGCTTCTTTGCGCTAGCCGGACGCGGGTGACACTTCTTGCATTATTCGGGGATGACTTGACTTTATCGGTCAAACGGTCATACATCAGGTGACCCGTTAGTCAAGGTGGTTCAGTCTCGGACCTGAACCGTTATTTGAGAAAAGAATTCTCTGACAGCAGATGTGCACGGAGTCAGTTTCGTGAGGGAATTCCAACACAGCGATCCCATGGTGCAGCAGAAAGCAAGACTACGTCGCTACCTCCACAGTGGAAGCAGAGTACATCACGCTCGCCGAGGTGGTCAAGGAGGCGGTATGGCTCCGGAAGTTGCTGGGGGAGCTGGACGTGCCGTAACAGAAGCCTATAGTGGTGCAAGAGGACAACAGTGGCTCCATTTTGCTAACCAACAACCCAACGCAGCACATGAGGACGAAGCACATCGATGTGCGTTATCACTACGCACGGGACATGGTTGAAAGGGGATAGGTGGTGCTGCAGCACTGTAGCATGTACAACATGCTTGCGGATTGCTTGACCAAAGCGCAACCTGTGGACCGGCATGCATTGAGCATGGCCGGACTTGAGTCAAGCAGCGGAAGATGAGTGAGAGCAAGCAGGAGCAGCGGGCATGGCAGGTGCAAGGGGAAAATGTTGAAGATTTTCCCCTCTGCATGCGCAAGTGCGGCGCCGGGAAGCACCGACGAGACGCCAGAGAGAGGAAATTCAACTTTGTTGGATCTGGTAACTCGATGATTACTCGGATCCTGAAATGGAGGATTGTCACTAGAAGTTGACGAGTCTCTGAATCCGGTGGAAGTTGTTTCCCTAGAATCGGACAAGTAACGAGGGAGATATGGGCTTTCAAAGTTGGGGTGTGCGCGACGGCTTTGGGAGCTGGCCGTGGTTCGACTGCCGGTGAATAATTGACTGGAACGAGTAACAAAATCCCATCTGGGGATTTTGCTCCGGAAGGACTGCCGAGGCGTCCGGTTGATGATCCGCCGGATTTCAGTAGTGCAGTTTTGTTATCGAGGGACTTGGCCAAAATAATGGCTCGGAGTCCGAAACCCAGTAGTACAGTTTGTTACTCGGGGACAGTCAAAATTCTGACTGCAGGTCAGCGAACAGCTTTCGAACCACATCAATCCCCATCACCAAACACAATGATTAACTAAACCCAAAATGAACCCCAAAGGAGCGAGGGACACCACCACTACGCATAGGGATATTTGCGCTTCCGGAATGGCATTTTGATGGGTCCTTGATGTGTGAGGGTACCTCGGCGGGCAACGTGGTGCGTGCCGCCAACTGAGTGACTGGTTTGGGGTGCTGCGCTTCAGCTGACGTAGCGGGAGCTACGATGATGTGAATCGCATACGGTTTGGTACGTTGGCGAGCTCATGACCATCCCTAGTTCAGATCATGTTCGTGTTTAAAAACTAATGCAAAAGTGACTGTCTCACAGATCTGTCCAACTCCCATAAACATAGTGTGAGACAACCAAAAAGCTCATGCTTAGACTCACAACCTGCACAACAGTAGCCATAAACGTAGAAGACCCTTCGGGCCACGTCGGAACTACACCTTAGTTTTAGACAACAGCAACTTCAGCCCCACTACGCCCTGCGGATAAGTGTGACTTGCCTCTGCCCAATGCAAACCGTAATCCTTCGTTTAGAATCTTGGCAGCACCATTTGCGGCTGCATCCACCACGGCACCAGCACCCACTATTGCAGCGCCAGCCGCAATAGCAGTACCATCGTAGCCCCAGCTGCAGCAGCACCGGAAGCTGTTGCACACTGCCTATTTACACGTTCCCAGGCACGACCTTTGTACATCCGCCTGCACCGTGGCATTCATTAATTTGACGTACGGCAAGGAAGAGTTCCTCTGCACAACTCTAGCTGTGCTTGGGATTCGATGGATAAGAAATGCTTAGTGATGCCACTCATGTTTTGCTTCTCATGTCATTAATGTGCTTGGATGCACGTGAACAGGTCACAATTGTCGAGGGTTTGAAGCTTGTTTTGCATCATTTTTGTCATTTTTTGTCATTTTCGACTTGCATTTCAACTTTACCAGTTTGCTGACATGAGTTGGACCCTCCATCAGACTGACATGGAGTTATCATTCTGAAAACCACCGGATGACGGGAGAGCGAACGGCGTAGATCTTGTTCCGGTTTAGGTTACCCATAATTGTTTTTCTATTGGACCCATGTTGTCATTGGTTGTAAATAACCACGTACCATATATTAGGCAAGACCGAATCGGTGCCATGTCATCGATCGACCATGGCCCCTATGAGTTACATCTTACGGCTGCGCTAGGGTTTGCACACCGGGTGAAATGACGCCCTTGTTTTGTACCTACAGGCGTTGGTTAGGCTGTGAATATGCATGGGAAAATGGCTTTGGGCCCACTTCGCTTTCTTTCCTTGACATCGATGGAGAATGTCATTGGATCGTTCAGTCACACGACATGGGCCACGTGATTGACCGGAAAGTTGGGCCGCATCCTATGCTCCCATCCGTCCGGCGCTCTCCCATTGGCGTGGTCTGGCTCTTTATAGACCGCCATCGAGTGTCCTGTCCGCTCAAGGTGTCCAACCCACCAAAGGTGTCCAGCCCACCAAAGGTGTCCAGCCCACCGAAAGGTCTATCTTCGACATGCCTCCCACTGTCCTGTTGAAGGCCTGTCGGACGGACCTTAAAAAGGAGGTCCGCCAAGGCCTATTCGTGCCACCCCCCTTTCCATCCCCGCCATCCATGTTCACCATGGCCTCCTGGGCTGGCTGCCGCAATCGCAAGTCGACGTTTTTTGCACCCCGCCAAACCCTCTCCCTCGCCGCCAGCGAACAGTTGCCAACTCTCAGTCAGAGTTCAGTGTCACGACCTGCCGCCATCATCGATCATGGTGTTGCCTCTCAAAGAAGAGGGAAACATAGGGTGAGATCGTACATGACCACATCCCAATGTCTCAAGGCACCCCAGCACCGTCGGCATCAACCCTACCCGGGTCCTGGACGTTCTTGGGATGACCCACGCCACACGAAAACTTTGCTGGAATGCGGCCTCGACGTTCGCGTTGACAACTGCAGGTGCAACTATTGGCCCGCCGACGTGTGGCCTTTCGTGCTTCAATATTTCCACACAAATGTTAATGAGGAACAGCTGCCTCTGGTACACTACTCCCAACAGCAGTGCAGCACTCATCTCCGCACCCTTAAGGCCGGGTATTGTAGCCTTTGTCAAATTGCAAAGGTGAGCGGAGCGGGGTAGAAGAATGGGGTTCCCATTCTTGAATAGGAATTGTGGGAGGAGTTCAAGGGGGTGGAGAAGGATGGCATCGTCATGTTGCACGGCGCTAGGTTTTTATGGCTAGAACAGTTCCTTGATGCCTGGCTGTAGGAAATGGCGTATGGTGGCCTTGCAGCCACCCTGTTGGCCGTGGCGGAGCAGGCAGCTGAATACGACCGCATGGCGGCCGCGGGTCCACTGGCTATACCGTGGATGGATGAACTAGCAGAAGTCAATGAGGAAGGGGAAATGTGGGAGGATGACAAGGTAGAGACTACGCCATTGGCAGATTTGAACGAGGATCTTATGGAGCCCGAGATGTATGAGAAGGGGGCAGAAGAATATGATGGGGAGGATATGTTGCCGAAGCCTTGCTGGCATGGCCAATACGTGGACAACATCGACGAGGCTCTTATCGCCAAAGGCATTCGCGCACCACCAGACTCGCATGCGCAGAGCGTACGTTTCAGCGGTGGCATGAGCCACTACTGAAACATAGGCGGCAGCCTTTGGCTGACTCGCCAGCCTTTGCCTGAAGCTCCAACCCTAACAGCTGGCGCATGGTGTGCCGACAGCACTGCCGTATGTGGTTCTGCTGCCACAAGTGCATCTGCAGGCGCCATGGGGGAAGGCGGAGTGTCAGTTGCCGTGGGGTCGTGGGATTCGCCGGCTGCAGGGTATGCCGGTGCTGCAAGAGCAAGTGCCACAGCTGTCGGTGCTGTAGTAGCAGGTAGCGCAGCTGTCGGTGCTGTCACTGATGGTGCTGTAGCATCCAGTATCGACAGCACCAACAAAAGAAAACACAATTCATAGGCCGGAAAATGTGATTTAAAAAGATTCCAAATGTTTCTTTGACCTTTTAATTCATGATTCAGTATGCAATTTAGAGCAGATTTCTCCCAAATGCGCCTCAAAAGATAAGTGGCATGAATTGCCACTGCACATTCACATGTTCCCAGGCACAACCAAGATGCTCCCATTCTTGCTAGACCATCTTTGTGTTGATCCCATTTTGAGGATTATTCTTGCGTCACTCCCAATTGGATGATCACGACCATGTCGCCCCTACTTTTAGCGTGTTTCCACGTGTAACGCAGAGCAGAACGTGGTGTTACGCCAAGCGGAACGTAGGTGGTTCACAGGGATGAGGTGTGAGACAAAAGACAATCTGGGAGTTCGGGACAAATGGATAATTTCTATTGAGTAGTAAGTGTATTTCAATGACAAGTGTCGAGTGTGTCGAGCATATATATACAATAGCGAGAATGAGACTAGGGCATAAGTTGCGTCATCGGCATTAGAGCCAAGATACGCGTGCGAGGTCATACCATGAGTGTTGGATTCAAGAACCTCCGTCAAGATGTCAGGGGCTTCGAGAATATCGCGAAGCTTCTTTATAAATGTCCAGTGTTGTCAAGAAGCAGACCAAACAATTTCAAAACATCGATATGGTTTGCAAAACTTCTGTCAAACATTCTGGAAAGTGGTCGAAGTTGTAAGAAACTTCTCAATGAAACATCAGAGATCGGGGCAGTTGGCCAATATGGCCTCGGCCAAACGACAATACAATCTTGAATTCGCCGCACTGTGGGCCATGAATGTAAGAGCAGAAATGCCCACTCGCGAGTTTTAGGGACTTGTGTACGTAAGGGACGTAACTCTTGCCCCCCTTTTAGCCTGGACGTCCCAGTGTTGGTTGTGACTATAAGACACGCAAGTGACCTCTTGACTCAATCCATACACACATACCATCACTGTAGATGACTGAACTGACATGAATCCCAAGGCACCCACATGGAAAACTATGCATCATTGGCGTCTCTGCCGGATGCACGATTGGCACCAGCTCCGTCATGTCGAGTTCTGCCTAAGGGCATAATTTTTACTTTCCTCATATTGTCACTATATTTTACTTGGCTAACATGAGAGAGTCACATAGAGGGAGACATGCATCCACATACGCATGTAATTGATGTGTTTTTTTTCATGATTGATATCCATACCTTGCTAACCATCTTGTGAAGAGCACCGGGTTGTTGATTCGATAGAGGCCACACTCTCAGTTACACCGTAGTGTGAGAAAACCACGGCGGCATATTTGCCGACTGGTCAGTTCGACCCCGGGGTGGCGGCGAGGTCCCACGTCGAGCCACTCGCGCAGGTGGCCCAATCAACCGGATGCTATTACCGCGCTAGCTTCTGACTCCCATTTTGTTTGTTGTTGACTCTTGCATTCTCCAAATAAGTGTTTCTTGCCCTCTGCTCTCTTTGTCGCCATGGATCCATGGCGTCACCATCCTTGCTAGACAGCCTAAGGCGACAGTTTACACTACCTACTGGTATTAGAGCTGGAGGGACATCACCCTCCTCCTCTTTGATCTGGACCTTATGTGAAATGGTATATTCCATGCTTTACGTCGGCATCTTTTGCCAATGCTGCCCATGTTCAAGTTGCTCCCTCACTTTCCCCTACCCACAAACTACTACTGCATCGCCGCCTATGTCACATTCACACTACTACTATTAAAAGCCTACTTTGTGTGCTTCCTGCGGATGAGCTTTATTCTTCCATCCCCATCCTTGTCCTACTGATGGCATGGACTATGCTCACGAGAAAATACTTCGGTTTCCATTCTTCACGTCTGAGTCACGCACCTCCCACCCCCTTGACATTCTTCATGCTGATGTCATGGGGCCCCTTCCTCACGATGCTCTAGGGGGGGTTGGGTACTACGTCCTCTGTCTCACTGACGAATTCTCACGCATGCGTTGGGTCTTTGCCCTCAAGCAAAAGAATGATGTCTCCTCCACCCTTGAGTCCAGGCTTCTCAAGGCTGAACTTGCCTATGGTCGTCGTCTTCGTGTCTTTTGTTGTGACTGTGACCGTGGGAGTTCATGGGTCCCACTACTTGCTTCCTTACATCACACAGGGTGCGTATGGAGGCTACGACCCCCTATACACCGTAGAAAAATGGCGTCTTTGAGCACTAGAACAGGACCTTTGCTGATGGGGTCCGCACCCTACTCAGTGTTTGTGACCTCTCTCTTCTCTTCTCCTTTGAGGCCATGTCCTACATGACCTGGGTTTGGAATTTTGTTCCACACGGACCTCTTCCTTGTCATGTCACCCCTTTTGAGCATTGGTTTTTGCGGCACTCTGACCTGCATCTTGCTCTCGTCTATGATTCTGTCACTGCTGTCTTGCTTTCCGAGGACCTTCGGGATGGAAAAAACAGTGCCCGTGCCCACTTGTGTACCTGTCTCGGTGTCTCTGCCATGTCCAAAGCGTGGCGCTTTTGGGAGGACCCCGACCGTGCACAAATTGTTGAGTCGTCTGACGCCCTCTTCTTCGACAACGTCTTTCCTCGCATCTTATCCTGTGTCGTTCTATCATCTTCCATGTCCTCTCTTCATCGCCTTGGGGATAAGTCTGTCTCTGCCTCCAGTCTCGCAGGGACCCCTTCGTCTTCTGTTGATGCTGCCCCTTCTTCCTCTGGTCCCTCTTATTCTTCTTCCTCGTCTCCTGTCACTTCACCATTTGACACTCTTCCCTGCTCCCCATCTGGTTCTCCAACTAGGTCTTCCCCAACGTTTTCACCAGTGGCTTCCCCCTCCGTGTCCTTGAGTCCATGTCCGCACTCCTCACTGCTCCGACATAGTTTGCTGATGTCCCTGCACAGTCGCCCCCATGTGTCACTCCTGACTCACCTCCGATTCCTACTCTATAGGCCTCTATGTCCGTTGGTGTGACAGATTCTCCTCATGTCTCTAGTGCCCCTCCAGTTAAGCCAAAGCCATGCACTCATGGAGGACGGCTTCGCTCACTTCTTAACACTCTACCTCTGAGTCCTCTTAGTGTCACACTTGCTCCAGTGCATCTTCCATCACCGCCGGATCCTTTGTGAGGTCCACTAGTCTAGATGTAGTCGGACTGGTTGTCAGCTTTGTCCACCCAAACTCTAGT
This sequence comes from Penium margaritaceum, assembly GCA_023375785.1. NCBI lineage: Eukaryota > Viridiplantae > Streptophyta > Zygnematophyceae > Desmidiales > Peniaceae > Penium > Penium margaritaceum. Next base: position 24,935 of record SZWC01008663.1, read on the forward strand.
GTGGGCTATGCACTTGTAGCTCACGATTTCCATAGTGCTCTTGAGGCTTTTGTTACTGGCTACGTCGCCACCTGGTTTACGGTAAGTGGGCTTCCTCCACTACCCCCAGAGCCTACCACTATGCGACAGGTGCATGAGGTAACCGACGCTGACCTCTAGGAGAAGGCCATGCAAGAGGAGCTTACCGCCCTCAATGAACATGGGATCTTCAAACGTGTCGATCTCCCAGCAGGTCGCAAGGCTGTTTCGGCTCGCTAGGTTCTCCAGCCAAAGCTAAAGCCTCACGACAAGGTGGACAGATACAAGGCCCGGCTCACTACCAAGGGATTCTCTCAGATTCCTGGCATTGACGTTGATGAGACGTTTGTTCCAGTCTGGCGATACACTACTGCTCGTGCTCTCTTGAGTCTAGTCGTCTAGCATGATTGGAAACTGGAGCAAATGGACGTCATGCATTCTTACACGGATGCCTAGATGAGGAGATCTACATGGTATAGCCGCCTAGCTTCACTGATGGTACAAACAATGTCTGGAGGCCACGTAAGGTCCTGTATGGACTCAAGCGGTTGCCTCGCAATTAGAACATAGAGATCTCCTCCACTCTTGAGAGAGGCGGCTACCATTGTAGCACTGTCAACCTAGCACTCTTCCTTAGTGTACCATCGGAGCCATGCGTGGCCATTTTGGTCTATGTCGACGACCTCCTCATTCGGTCACCCAGTCTTGCTGCTGTGCGGTCAATGAATTCCCTTCTTCAGTCCACATACAAGATGAAGAACTTGGGTCCAGCTCGAGTGTTCCTTGGTATGGAACTTGAGTGTGACTGCTAGCGTCACATGCTGCACGTACACTAGGCTACCTACATACGCAGCCTGAGGAAATGCTTTGCTCCCTTGTTGATTGACATCCCCATTGTGTCCACACTGATGACCTGAGCAGGTCAGCATCTGTTGAAGTCGCTTGACACATCCCAGCTGGGAAAGCTTGTCAACATCACCGATTACCTGAGTGCGATCGGGTATTTGATATACCTCACCACTACCACCCGAGCGGATGTGGCCTTCTCGGTCAACTTTCTTGCTCAGTTCTCCTAGTAGCCTTCTCAGAGGAACCTCAAGGCAGCATTGCGTGTCATTTGCTATGCACTCTTCACTATGCGTGTGGGGTTGTGCTACAGATCACAACCCTCTATGGTCGTCGACAGGTACATTGACAGTGACTTGGCTCATGACACAGACGCTCACAGTCACACCGGCTACATCTTTCTTGTGGGTGGGACTGCTGTCTCTTGGAAGAGTGGAAAGCATGGATGCATCGCATGAAGCTCCAGTAAGGCTTGGTATACAACGCTTGGAGTAGGTACGTGTGAGAGTGGACGGTCATCCCGCTTGTTGCAACAACTTTGTGTGTCCATCCACTGTATCACCCTGCGTTGTGACAATCAAAGCACCAAGGAAATCGTTGAGCATAATGGCATGCACCACTTGTGCAGTAAGGACATCAACATTGAGAATCATCTTGTAAGTGGGCGCATTGCTGCTGGAGAAGTTCAGGTTGTCTGGGTCGACACTCGTCAGTAGCGTAAAGAATTTCTCACCAAAGCTCTTATCAGTAGGATGTTCAAGGCTGTTGTGCATGCTGTTGGTCTGTTGTGTGCACATGATGCTCCTGGTTGATGTGCATACTCCGTGTCAGTTATTGTCATTGTTCGGCCTTGTGCTGTTGCGCTCTATGTGGTGTGTGGGTTGTTCGTCTGTGGGTCATGGGGGAGTGTTGGGTATGACTGCAAGACACGCAAGTGACCTCTTGGCTCAGTCCATACACACATACCATCATTGTCGGTGACTGAACTGATATGAAGCCCAAGGCACACACATGGCGGACAATGCATCATTGGCGTCTCTGTCGGATGCAAGATTGGCGCTAGCTCCGTCATGTCCAGTTGTGCCTAAGGGAAAAATTGCTGCTTTCAGCATGTTGTGACTAGCTTTGACTTGGATAACATGAGAGAGTCACATAGAGGGAGACATGCATCCACATATGCTCATGATTGATGTGGTTTTCTTCGTGATTTACATGCATGCCTTGCAAGACGTGTTGTGAAAAGCACCGGGTTGCCAATCCTACAGGGGCCACGCTCTGGTTATATCGTAGCGTGAGAAAACTACGACGGCATATTTGCCAATATGACGGTTTGACCCTGGGATGGTGGCTGGGCCCTATATTGAGCTTCTCGCATGGTTAGCCCGGTCGACCGGATGCTATCACCTTGCTAGATTTTGAATCCCCTTCTGTTCATTGTTAACTCTCGCATTCTCCAGATAAGGGTTTCTTGCCCTCTTCTCTCTTTGTCGCCATGGATCCATGGCGTCATCATCCTTGCTAAACAGCCTAAGGATAGTGAATCTGTGCCATGTATCCATGGCGATCTCTGCGTGCGACGAGCCTTTTGTCTTTCACAAGTGTCGTATGATTTGTAGAAGGCCGCCACGTTAGTCTGCATATTTTCCCACCAAAATTTCTTTGCTAGCTTCTTGAGCATCTTGTCCTCGCAAAAGTGTCCACGTGGACCAATCTCATGGCATTCCTCCAATAGCATCCTTTGCACTTCCTTGTTTGACAGAATGACGTCCTGTTGAGTGAATTCTCGTCTCATGTAGGGGTCGTTGAATCATAACTTGGTTTTGTCATACCCGGCAAACTCCTCGTAATCCTTTGCAAACAGTCGTGCAAAGTATGGTTCTCCTTGGACGAGTAACGTGTTCATCTCAACCATTAGATCTGGTTGCCGGCTTAGATCATCCACCAGATTAGTTTTTCCAGGCCGGTACTTGATGTTGTAGTGGAAGTTGGGCTCGAGGAACTCCATCCATCGAGTTTGTCAACAGCTTTGATTTTGCTGGGTCTTGAGATATTTCAGGGCACGATGGTCGGTGCGTACAATGCATCACCGACATTGGAATTACCACCATCATGTCTTGATCGCATGCACGACTATGAGCATCTCATTCTCGTGTACAGCGTAGTTGAGTTTCTGCCCGTGTAGCTTTTGCGACATATACGTGACCGGTTGTTCTTCACCGCCATTATATTGGAGGAGAATGGCTCCGGTGGCTCGATCGGACAAGTCGGTGGCCATGATATAGTCCACCGTTGGATCCACAAATAATAAGGCCGGAGCCGGGGAATGAACGCTTCTTGTTCATTGTTGTCCCAATTCCACTCAGTGGTTTTCTTGGTGAGATTAGAGAGAGGCGCTTACACTTGTGCATATTCTTTTATGAATCGATGGTAGTAGTTTCAGAAGCCAAAAAATACCTAGACATCCCAAACATTCATGGGTGTCAGCCAATGAATGACTGCTTCCCCCATTTTTGGGTCCATGGTGATCTGTCCGCCACCGATGATGTGGCCCAAAAACTCGATCGATCGGCGAGCAAAGTCAAATTTCGAGAGTTTTCTGATTTTTTTTATTTCTTTGTAAACTCTCTACGACCTTTGGAATATGTCCATAGTCCTCCTCTGGGGTACGGCTGTACACTGGGACTTCGTTGAGATACACGACGACAAATTTGTCAAGGTATGGGTTAAAGATGTTGGTCATCACCACCATAAATGTTGCGGGGGCATTTGCGAGTCCAAATGGCATGACAATGAACTCGAAGTACCCATATCTGGTGCAGAATCGTGTCCTTTTAATGTCCTTATGAGATAAGTGGAACTGATAATAACCGTTGCTTAGGTCCATTTTGGTAAAAAATTGGGCCCCTTGGAGTTGATCAAAAGTTCATCTGCTTTCTACCATTAATGCTGATGTAGACGGATTCGCTACTCCAATCAACGCACGGATTGTGCCACTACAGGTCGCCTCAGGATGATCTTGCGGTCACTCATTTGACAAATTTTCCAGACCATTACGCCGTGCAAATCTCCTATTTCCAGTTGGAGTGGTTTGTAAAGTCGACGGATCCATAGTCATCCGTTGACGGTTTTTCCTTCAAACACCTCCTGTTTGGTTTTCAAATCTAGCTTCCGACCCATGCCATTGCTGAAAAAACTGTGAGAAGCTCGTCCATTTAGTAGTACCGGTATTGTTCTGCGACTTTTACAACCCCTCAGTTGTACCCATTATACTATCGCCGGTTGGCCATCCTCATATCCCTCCTTAGACTTTGTGATCTGAGGAATCCTGGTTTGTGGTGATGTGAGCCGCTCAAATGCGCGATCAGTTGGCAAAGAATTTTTGACGTGATAAGGGCCTTGTCGTCTACTCCTACCCTTTGCCGTTTTCTGAATCCTCACTCTTTTTCTGTGACCTCCCCCCCCCCCTTTGGCTTCTTGTTGCTGCTTTTTGTACTCACACAGAAAATGGCACGGCTTCTCGCAAGTCCAGAAGAGTCGTTGATTGCGTAGAGTCAATCTCCATCAGGGACGAGGTTTCTGCCTGCTGGGATTTCCCTCTGCCACAATACGAATTGTGGTTTTGGATTCATGCATCCGAGCGTTGTAGCCGGTACTAAACGGTAATGCAGATTGTTGCTCTGATCATTTGCGAGAGGTCAACCTGAATGCCAAAAACTGCAATTACTTGCCGAATATCTTACTTGAGGTTGTTGTTGCTGCTGTTGTTGTTGTTGTTGTTGTTGCTGCTGCTGCTGCTGCTGTTGTTGTTGTTGTTGTTGTTGTTGTTGTTGTTGTTGTTGTTGTTGTTGTTGTTGTTGTTGTTGTTGTTGTTGTTGTAAAAACACAGTTCATCGGGGACGAGATCACTAGCGGTTGTGGTCTCACGGAAACGCTGAGTGTACTCTGTCACGCCGGAATGCTAACATAGACACTGGAGTCTATACCATACGTGAGATTTCTCATTCAGCTTCCCAAAACAAGCGAGTGCAGCATGCCCGAAGTCGTCCCACGTTTTTGGTGATGTGAGAAAGTAATGCCACATTGGGTTTATCTACTCGAGAGGTATTGAGAGAGGTCATGAGAGCCGTTGATCCAGCCCCGCCGGTCTCTTGCTGTCGTTGGATGACTTTTTTATCAGACCACCAACTCAGAGCCGTGCCATGCGAAAGCAAGGCTACGAGGCCAATTTTCCTTTGTCATTGTTGACTTCAACAGTGGTAAAGAACACCTCCAAACTCGTTAGCCACATCCTGACCATTGGTCCCTTGGAGTGTGCAAGTTCGAATGGCTTGGAAAGTTCTGGTCAAATCTGGGATTCACTCGAGAGTTAGAAGTTTCTCACAATGTGTGCTGCTTCACGCGCATGAGACACTCCAAGCTCCTCCATCACTGCATTGAACTGTTGGAGCAGATGGGTGTTGAGGCTCTCGAGTCCCAAAAACTTCTGGTACAGGTCTTCCTTTGTTCGCGCTTCTCGGCTGGTGCCTCCCACCATGCTAGGAGTCATCATAGCGGGCTGTGCTTGGGGCGAAGGATTCGCTGAGCCAGAGGGGTCCGTCATCGTTGAGACAGGACAACGATGGGGGAGAGAATAGAGGCAGAAGTGCATCAAGGCAAAGTTAGAAGATTTAGGAACGATGAATGGATGGACAATGAAAAAGACAAAGATTACATGGACGAGGCCTCTTACATGATGGACAACCACCTCGTCCACAAATATATTGCATCAAAGGCAGACTCGAGCCTGAGCGCTCCTTTTTCTAGCAACACACCTAACAGCTCCCGTGTGAATGACGGGTCTCACTGTTGCTTGGACTAACAACATTCAACACGACTATGGAAGTAGAATGTAGTGCACGTGAAATGTTATGTGCTCTAAATATGGCTCCCGCACAACAACGGGTCTCGCCAACAATATCACAATGTTTAACATGACTATAGAAGCGGAGGGTGAAGAGACCCTTACGCCTCTCGCACGGGTCTCGCTGTTGCTTGGATCAACAGCGTTCAACATGACTATGCAAGCAGAATAGCAACATGTGGCTCTCGCACAGCGACGGGTCTCGCCAACAATATCACAATGGGAGGAGCCGTACGCAAAATAGCCCAAGGGGAATCTCGAAATCTGTTGGTCTGAACTTGTGCGTCATGATGAGCTATGAAAGGGGGGATGAGACAGAGGTACACTAAACTTGGCTCTCACACGATGGTGGGTCTCACCGTTGTCTAGGTGAGCTATGCAAGAGAGGGCGAGGTAAGGACACACTGAACTCGGCTCCTACACGATGGTGGGTCTCGCCGGTACAACAGATGATCAATGTGAGATCACAAGGAGGAGAGGAGGATGTAACAACCGTGGGATGGGGAAGGGGTCACGGGACAAGGAGCTCGGTGTCAGGGCAGAGCAGTGCATGGATGTTTTCAATCAGCAAAGGAAGAGACGTGGAGGACGAGATGGAGATACGTGACTCCGTGAGACCTAGAGCGGCAGTGACCGAAGGGAAGCGCTGGACAAGGGTGAGCAGTCGTTGACGAAGAACACTGATGGCGGGAGGAGGAAGGGAGGAAGTGGGAAAAGGCGAGGGCGCAGGAAGCGCGGATGGAAATGAGGAAGAGACGGGTGCCAACGGAGGGACGAGGCAACGGCGGAGGCGTTGACGGGATCACTTGGCGGCACGAGCCAACAAGGGTGGAGAGAGGAAGTGACAGGAAAAGGAGGTGGAAGAGGAGTGATGGGAGATGGGGAGGGAGGAGGGGGCAGGGGTGATGCGGCAATATAGGAGGCTGACGAAGAGGTAAACAAGGTCTGGCTAGAGATACTGAGGCAAGGAGGGTGGAGGGAAGGTGGGAAAGTGGAGGTGGAGATGGTGGAGGGAGAGGAGGGGGAGGATACGAGCGAGGGAGAAGGCTGAGGAGGGGAGGAGACGATGAAGGTGGAGGGTGAGGAGGCAAGAGGCATGCAAGCCGGAGTAGTGGGGTGAGGGAGGGGAGGACGGAGGATGAGATGGGGGGCGATGTAAAGAGGGAAGTGGGAGAGGAAGGGACATGTGGACGTGGAAGAGGATGGACGTGAGATGGGGATCGAGCAGAGAACACGGGTGATGTAACGGGAGAGTAGGGTGGTGAAGAGGTAGGCGAGGGCTGGCATGACACGATGAGGCAAGGAGGGAGGAGGGAAGATGGGGAGGTGGGGATGGAGATGATGGAGGGAGAGGAGAGGGTGGAGGTCGAAGAGGAGAGGGGAGGCTGAGGGTGGAGAAGGAGGTGGAGGGTGAGGAGGATGGAGAGGTAGGGGATGAGGGGGCAGTAGGTGTCAGAAAGCTTGACTCCGACAAGGTCCGCCTTACCACCCCTCGGATATCCCGAGCTCTCAATAATGGTTCAGCTCCGGCCAGAACCACCTCGGACATCACTCACTAGCCGTTAACGGTCCTTGACCGACCAACGGCCTTTCTACCAAGACATCCCCTAATATGCGGAATCACCGCAAGCGCGTCCGGCTAGCGCAGAAGAAGCCGTTGCTCATGTCTCTCCCTTTATCCTGTTCTATCGTACATATGGAGGATGTTCACTCACTCCTCAATTAACCAGAACAGTTCTTCTCATCCTGTTCCCCTTTGGTTCCGCGGCTTCTCTGCCGTGTCTTCACTTTGCTCACACCTCACACATCTTGTCTTCGCCAGCCTCTTACAGCTCTCAGCTCTTCACTCCGTTGCTCTCGCTCCTTCACTCAGCTCTCTCTCTCAGCCAGCCATCACTCGTCTCGCTCTCTCTCTCTCTCTCTCTCTCTCTCTCTCTCTCTCT